>JAECUM010027964.1:0-48056 GCA_016617855.1 Megalonaias nervosa | reverse complement strand
GAGGCAGCTGTTAGTACCATTTTTGTAAGTCTTTGGTATGACTCGACCGGGGATCGAACCCACGACCTCCCGCATCCGAGGCGGACGCTCTAACCACTAGGCCACCGGAGCGGTCATACATACATACATACATACATACATACATACATACATACATACATATACCAATTGTTAAAGGAATACACTGAATAGTTGTTGAATTTTGCTCCATAAATGAAACTGTGATTGATAAATTGATAGATGGACAGATCGAAAGACAAAAATGTAATAAAGGAATTAAACTGAAGAATTTCTAACAGCAGAAGGCCCGTCTAGAGCCCTTGTCTAAATGTTGTGAATAGGTGCATCACTCTTGTGACAACATTCGAGACAGGGAGGACAAAACTAGCCCTGCTAATTGAAATGACTGCTCTGCAGCCCCATCAACTCCAACAAGCATGTTCAGCCTCAATGTCATGAAACACAATGCAACTCGATATGGTTGGCAGTGAGTTTCCAACAAAACTAAACCCTTTTTTGATCTCATGTGACATTGCTTGAGGTGAAACTAGCCCTGCTAATTAAAATGACTGCTCTGCAGCCCAATGACATGAGCCCCAATAACATGCTCTCAGCGTCATGAACCGTTATTGACACTAGATGTAGTTGCAATGTTTCTTGCAAGAATAAAACCCATCTGTCCATCTGTAACCCTGCATGGTTGGCCAGAGCTTCTTAGAAAAATTCCAGGTGCAATGGGAAACTGAATTTTAGTTTCGCCCACAGCACATCATCTGCTATTATAGTAGAAGCACTGAAAATTTGCTGTAGGAAGGCATCGCTGTAAACTTTGTGCAACACACAGGAAACAGTGATGAACCAAGTTAAATGGTTAGAGCATCAACCTTGGATGTGGGAGGTCATGTCATGGGTTGGAACCCTGGCTGAGTCATACCAAAGACTCATAAAAATGGTACTAACAACTACCTCACTAGGCGCTCAGCATTAAGAAGTTAGTGTTAGGACTGGTTGGCCTGGTGTCAGGATAATGTGACTGGGTGAGACATAATGCTACATGTCTGTAGCATGATGCCCCAGTGCTAGACATCACTATAAACTGCCACAATGCAAACATCATAGCAATATGACTGAAAATTTGTTAAAGCTACGTTAAAAATCCAAATCACACACACACACACACACACACACACACACACACACACACACACACACACACACACACAATTCTTTGTTGCCAAAACCCACCTTCTTCAGTTGCATTTTTGCTTTCCAATTTAGTGTTTGGACTCGCTTGTAAAATGGTACATTCCTGAGAGAGATGGGATAGCCCTTGGCCTTAATATACCTTTCTATGCTATGTTTTTTATAGACCCTTGAAAGCATGCATCATAGTCTGAACCATTCGATTTGTAAATAGTTATGAACCTTTCTTCAGAATAACTGTTTGAATGATCCGAACAGTATTTTCAATACTAAGTATTTCGCATTTGTTGTGGACATTGCAGATATCACATTCATTTTCACTCCCTTGGTTGAAAGTTTCTTTTCTAACTCAGTGAACTAATTCACATTATCAACTTTATCATCTCTACTTTCAAATTCACAAATAAGTTTGTTTAGTTCATCCACAGAAAAATCTAATAAAAGCTCTGCTGTCTGCTACATAAGCGTACTTTGTTTACAATCAAAAGTAGTTCATTAACAAGTGACAATATTTTAGATCCATCAGCATGCAGCATGAAGCAACGCAATATGGAAAAATATTGTCTGATTCTGACAATGTAAAGTTAACGCAGAAAAAATGAGCATATAATAATGTACACTTAAAATTTATTAGAAATTGAGAGTTTAATACAGAAATTAACCTAAATATGCAAGTTCTGCAGAATGTTTATACACCATGCATCTCTCAAATGAGATATATTCATCCTATCACTCGACAATCAAAACAAAAGCTTGATGAAGGAAATGCCGATGAACACTGTCCATCACATGGTCCTACTGAATCAACTCGATATATGACTGAATCTACTTAGTTTAAAATATGTATGAGGAAGCAGTGTATCCCCTAGGTGTGCAAGAATGAGAGTCAAAAATCTCCTGGGTGTCAAAACTGGGGGTCAGACTGAGTAAAAAGAGACTTTGGTATCAAAGCTGGGGGTGAAATTAAAATTTTGGGGGTCTCTGAAGTGCAAATGAGGATAAAGGGAAACACTGGAGAAAGGGGCTCAGAGATTTCAGCCCCACCAGTTGTGCTCTCTATTTTGTAATTTCCTATTTATCCTTCTGTTGTGAACAATCAAATCCACTGAAATATTTAACCTTGCCAGCCATGCTAGGTACTGATGCATTGATCCAGACAATTGAGAAGAATGCAAAGAAAACATTTAGAGATTGTATTACTGTCAAAAGAATATATATATGAAGCTGTCATGTGAATGCCAGTCTCTATTTGTGGCATCTACATTCCTATGAAAAAAAAACAAAACATAACACAGTGCTAATACATACATATAATCACAACAGCCTAAATGTATACAACATGCATCGATTTAGGCTGAGAGCCAATTAGGATAATAACATCAATTAAATCTGGATGCTGCAGTCAGAGGGCCATATAACAAGACAGATGAAGGCTATCTACATGTTGGTACATGTACTAATTACTGGAGAGGTGCATGCCTTTTTTGTCTCCCTCCTTCTGATATGGTGGATTTTAAGCTCTCAATGACATATACTTCAACAGCTTCTAAATCTAAATTGGAACATGTGATGCTAATCACATAGTTTATAAAAACAGCTTGAGGTTAAGCTATCCAGTACTATGGTATCTGCACCTGATTACAAGGCCAGGGCCTTGAATGTCCATAATGAAGACATGCTAAAAAAATTGAACCAAAAATCTTGACTGCTGGTGCCACTGCCACTGTTAAAGAGTGGCTGCTATGTCTTGCTTCCACTAATGTGAGCTCCACAATAAGTTAAAGGGTACTGTGATTCCTGAATTGAATTAACATTCTGAAAATGTTAGGCTGATACTGATAGATATTTGAAAGATTGGATTAAATATAAGATAGCTGGCTAGCTAGATAGCTAGCAAACTAGCTAGACTGATAGATATGCAGGAAAAGAATTTTTTATATTACATACTGCTTTGAAGATTCAAATCATTCTTCGGCCATCACCACCACCCTTTTCTGCTTAAATTTCAATCACATTTATTCAATAACAAAAATATTAAAAAATGGTAGGTTTGGGAAAACTTAATATGTTGCAAACAATTCAAGTTTTACTTTCTGTACACTATTTTACCCTATCTGACTGTAAAAGCAACTCTGAATGAGTGATGCATCAAACCAGACTTTTTGTTCAGTGGACAAAGCTTCATCAAGATGCAAATGGTGGCAAACCAAATTTGTTTGGCAAAAACTAATTTCCACGGCTGAAAGATAATTCACTTCTATCAAATGCTGGAGTTCTATACAAGCACATATGTAAAAATATAGAAATAACAAAAATATGAAAAGCATTTCACTGATAATTTTTATGTACTTCACACGTATGTATGTATGTATTGTACATACATACGTATGTATGTATTGTACATACATATGTATGTATTTAAATTTATAAATGGACAACAGGTTCTTATTGTTTCCATGAAAGTGGACCTATAAGTTTCCATTGAAGGATCATTGTTTTGATTTTTTTTTAATTTGTGGTTTAGTAACAACCAGGAAAAATCCACAAAACTTTATATTATAAAAGCATGAGTGAATTCAAAATTATATTATTCTGCAGTTTAACTTGAGAATTTAGTACAACTACACATCAGTAAGTACCATTAACACACAAGTCATGCATATCATCAAGTTAAACTCTCACAGAGTCATCTCCTCATTTCCATGGCACTTAAAACTAGTTCATTGCACATCATTAGAAATCCATTACTAATCTTACCAGTCAAGTTTGTATCTAAATGTTTCTGTAGACAAACAACCCTTGTTAAAGGAAAGGTTGAAAAACTTTACTGAGTTAGAATCCACCTTTAACAACAATTGTAAACATCAACATAAGGCAGTGTTACACCTTCATTAAGCTGTGAGGGGGGACACCTCTGTCCCTCTCTAATATCAAGACATAGGAATTTGTTCAATTTAGGAGGCACTGGCAATTCAGGGTGGAAGAATGTCCCTTGGACTCACTCAAGGTGCAACACTACACTGGTAAGATGTTTACTCCTAAACACTAGTCCCCTTGCCAAATGGAGTGCATTGGAGTAATTGACAATATAGGCGCTTGAAGTGAGGAAAATACAAATGTCAATCATACATTAAAATTAGGTCAAAGTGGCCACAATTGGTTTGGGAGAGTTTCAGTATGGGACTTGTAAACTCTTGACAATAATGACCATCCACCATGAAATGGTGCTAACCGAATATATAAACAGAGCCCTTCAGCAGAAGATGATGTTTTCAACTCTTCCTTTTCCCTTGGAAGCATTGAGACAGAATGTTAATGACTTCACTGGGCATAACAGCCTATCATGATCATCCTCAGCACAGATTCAAACCAAGACTGGGGATTTGTAAGGGTAGCAGTCACAAATGATTTTGGTAAATATCCCAGCTGGCAAAGAAGATAATTGGAATCGTAAATGCCAATATCTGGAAATTATGGGGTTACTACCTGCATTGATCTATCAGCAGTTCTGAAGATATTAATAATAATAATAATAATAATAATAATAATAATAATAATAATAAAGACAATGATGATGACTTTATTTAAAGAAGCTCGTTTAGTCATCATACCAATTTTCCATGAGGCCTTCTACAATTACAATTGTACGCACACACACACACACACACACACACACACACAGAGTTTTACAAGATAAGGTGTCTTTAGACAACAAATGATATTTAAAACAAAACAACTGATCTACTGCTATATGAAATGACTGCTGAACCATGATCATTGAGGCCCTAGTGGGGCTATGACAATGAGATTGAGCCATGGATGATCAGATTTGATAGAACTTTTGCCCCCCAGTCATGATGGTGGGAAGACGGGAAGGTGTATGTGAACAAACAATCCCAAATGGAAGCTGAACTCATCCAATGACCATACCCTCTGGTCTGGGACTGGAGAGACATAAAATGGAAATTGGCTGTTGATCCTAGTCACAAACAAATCCATGATTCAGAGGCTTTCCCCCACAGAATGAAATAGGACTATGTTAAAGAGCAGTGTAAAGACCATTATGCGAGGACAAATTTGCCAGACTTAGAAAGCCTGTCTGCTAATACATTCTTCTTTCCTGAAATGTGGCAAACTCTGAGAGTAATGTCCTCTGAGACTGCCTAGTGGAGGGGGTTCCAGACTGCGCCTCCCTGACATCAGAGATTATTAACTATGGGCATGTTGCCAGAGGAGACCATAACACATTTGCACCTTATTCTGTCAATGCACCCTTGGAATGCTAGAAACAGGCTAACATTTCTAGACTGTCAATGTGGAGGGACAAATCGTCCCAAGTTAATTACCCTGGAGGATTAAACTCTCTGGTTTTAAATGTGCACCCAAACTGGAATCTGACAAGTTGATGAACAGATAGGAGTGGGAGTAAGGTGAATTCAAGAGAACCCCAGTCAGAAACTTGTCTCAATACATCCACCAATATAAGTGGTGATGAAAATCTGGTCTTAATGGAATCAGAGCTAAGAGTGAACTTGTGTATGGTTTCTTCCTTATGAGAAGGAGAAACTGCAGAGGGGACATATGGAGATGTCGTAAGGGAACAAGATCTGTGGTAGTGTTAAAGGTTCCCAACGAGGACAGGTAAAGGCAAATTGAAAATGATACTGTATCTTGCTTGTAGCACTGCTAGAAGTGTCAAGGTTTATTCTTTTTGGAACCCACAGTAAGTTCTGCTTTATGAGAATGTTCATCCCCATGTAAACCAAGTCTTCTCTAGGTTAGATAAAAGACCCAATGGAGTTACTGTTGACCAACAATGAAAACAGATCCTCATTCCCAGTCATATCAATATAAAACTATATCCCAAAGGAAAACAGATCCTCATTCCCAGTCATATCAATGTAAAACTACGTGCCAAAGGAAAACAGATCCACCTTCCCAGTCATATCAATGTAAAACTACATGCCAAAGGAAAACAGTTCCTCCTTTCCAGTCATATCAATGTAAAACTACATGCCAGGAAGAAAAGCACTGCTGCAAAGACCTAAGTTAGAAGGATGGAGTTCAGGGGGCATAACTTGTAAATAATGTTCTGGAATGCTGGAAATCAAATTGCTTCCAGGTTGGATCAACATACAGTCAAGCACATAAATGACACAAAATTTTATTGACATACAAGATATGAATGGTAACGTTTTGCTGTGGAAATCAATGTCAGGAGATTGGGCTATCAGCAGGCATTGCTCCTGGACATAATGCTTTGCATTAAAAAAAACCCTAATTAATATAAAGCTTATTGCCAAATTCGGTTGAAATTTAAAAAAAAACCTTCATAAAATTATGCTGTGGACACCAAAATCAGTAGGTCAGGCAATCAGGGGGCACAACTCCTGAAAATGAAATTGTGTTATGCTGGAAAGCAAACTCATTCAAGGTTCCTGGAGCATAAAAGTATACATCAAATTTGGTTGAAATCCATCAATACTTTAAGAATGGGCCTTCACTCCTCTAATGGTAAGAAAGAAGACTGAAAATCAAACTCTTGAGGCCTTATAACTACAAAACTGGCTGTATATCAAAAGTTAGTTAAAACCCAATATTTCCATTAGACAGATGAAAAGTATGAAATAATAGGGCTCTGGTGACTTCACCATTTTGGGCCCTAATGATATGAAGCATTCAGAACAGGTTATAAGCATACACAAAGATCCTAAAATGAAGAAAACTCCATTCCTAGTTAAAATCAGCACAATATGTCATGACATTAATCAGTTAAAGCAACTTCAACAGCAAATCGAAAAAACCTTTATTACATGTCCCCCGCTGTACCCAGATCCTCCACCACAGCCCACATCGATCATACTTCTCTTGCTGATGGCCACCACATGGGCAACCAATGCACCAAATCTGGTGCATTTCCACCAATAGTTTAGGGTAAAGGGCTATGAGCAGAAGGAAGATATCACTATAACCCAGGCATTTTTAAAACGAAAGTAGGAGAATCAAACTGTAAAAGACATGACTGTACATGGGAGCAGGGACTCTATTGGCACCAATGAATGAAAAGCCCTAATGCTTGGCATTCAAACACTGACATGCTACTGTACTTAAAAAGGAAAGCTGAGTAGCCCTTCCCTGTACATACATGTGGTGTCTCCCTACCTATCATGCTGACTCCCTGACTTTTGATCACTGAAAACAAGAAAAAGAAAAAAAAAATCTACAAGAGGCTAATCAAAATTTTTTTTGATGTTTTGGGAAAATCTTCCAGAAGTGAGGAGAAAATTTACGTGAATTGATGTTCTAAACATATCAATCTTTTTGTATGCCTGTGGCCCTTAAAATAAATTATATGCCTTATTCTACTGTATATATATGGTTGGAAAAAAGATTCCAATCCAATTACACATAACAGTGACCCAAATCTGCCAATGCATTATGTACTAGTAGATCAAGGTCTATGCTGCATGGTTTCAGATTAGTCCTAACAAAATAGACCCTGACCTGACAGCATATTAATTAACAACAGAACTGAGTCTATGTTGTTTGCAGTTGGATCCAACTTGTATGCAAGTATATAAGGTAACTTGAATACAAGAACAGCCTCTCTCCTACTGTGAATATCATCCCTCACCACAACCATCTGAACCTAAAATGTACCCCATCAGTGCACTTATCTCATTCAAGTTCATCTGCAAGTCTGTATCTACCCACTATGTGCTCTCAAATTCACAGATTATCATTACTCTGTACTATTTCTATAAAGGGCAGTTGGAATTATAGATACCTGAGGGATGAATACCACCTGTACTGTTATGATAAACCTCTGTGTGCCTAAGAAAACGTTAAATTTACAACAAAATCACTTTTTTAATGAATTTTTCTTAGTTTTTCTTCAGTGACCCTTCTTCTTATCAAAGAAATGAGTATTGGATCCTATGAACCTGGATTCTCTTTCTTTTTTAGCAGATCTATATAATCTTTTTATTGGAGCAATTGACAATCTCAAGGAAAAGCAGCAACAAAAAGGCACAAAAAATTAATGGAAATAAGAATTAATGGAAATAACACAATACAGTAGGTGCACTGTCTACCTGAACAAAATTACAAAGGCACAGATGTTGCGATGTTGTGACCCCCACCAGTTCTAAATAAGAAGCATTTTTTTGTATTTAAAAAAAATATTTTTACTAAAAAAGAACTGTGTTTTTAAAATTACACAATGTTCCCCTAACAGAAGTCATCGATAAATCAAAGGGCACAAACCCATGATACCATAGCCCCAACCAAAAAATGACCTAAAGTCAGGAGTTCCAAGAGAAGTATATAGGACTTTCTTGTTTTCAACTGCTGTGTTTTGTACAATCTTTGACATTCTTGAGTGAAAGCAAGATTTTCACAATGGCCATATTAAATTTAAGAGCAGAACCAGTTTCATTCAGAACTAACTAGACATTATAAAAAGTCCTTGGGTCAAAACTCCATGTGAATGTGTCAACTCAAGGTTTTGAAGAGGGCTGTCATGGTGGCTATACTTGATGTAGGATCAGCAACACTTACATAAGACATCATAAGAAGTAGCATAGTAAAACTGCATGTTGATACAACCATTCATTTAGGAGGTGTAGTTACAAGATTTTCATGTTGGATCACAGTGGTCATACTGGATGTGCAAGCTGAACCATTTTTGCTTTGGACCTACCAGACATCGTAAGAAGCCTTGTAGTAAAAACCATGTGGCAATGTTACTTTTCATTCAGGAGGTGTAACGATAACAACATTTTCAAGCTGGCCACTGTGGTTGTAATAATGGACATCAGACTGGCACCATTTTCATTTACAAGCAGCTTGATATCATAAGAATTCTTTTACCCTTTAACCCTGTGTGTAAGCCAGCCACAATAACTGGTCCAAGAGCAAATGTTCTTCTGAAAAAAATGATTTTTCCTTGGGCCACAACAAGTTAAACCTGATTTTCTCATACCAAAATCAATATACTTCTGACATACCTTATGTGCACACTTTTCACAAACTCTGGTCAAGGTATCTGGTCATGAACTAAATTTATTGTGCAAAACCAATTTTCTTCTTTCAATCACAGATACCATGAAGACTGACCTTTTGACACCACAATCAACAGGCTTCTTTCTTATTGAACTTGTAAGTCTTCCACAACTTCTAGTACATAGGTAGAACTAAAAATATTTATGTCCAGAAATAATTTTTCTAATTTCAGTCCCCGTCACAATGACCACGACCAATGACCTCTTTACTTACAAATCAACAGCCTTCTTAATTAGCACAAATCCAAGCCATTCATAAAGTCTGGTTGATATCTGTGATGATGGAAGAATGATATTGTGTGGAAACCATTTTTCTTCTTTTACCACTGACCTTTAAACCCCCAAATGTGGCAACCCAAGTGGTCTAAGGCACTCGCCTTTACAAATCATTCACATCAAGCCTCTGTCCATGTAAGCTGGAGAGCTGTCACCACAAACATGGGTTTTGTGAGGAAGCTTGCCAGTAGTTTCCTGTGGCTCAGTGGTTCTTCCTCCACCAATATACTGGCTGCCATGTATAGCCCTATCAGATGTTGAAAAATGTTGTAGATGGTAGGGAACTGGAGTTATTGTGTGGAACAGAAATCGGTAACAAACACACGTAAAGATGGATGGTTGAATGGATGGATATCATAACATAATACTCTCCACCTCATGGCAAGCATATAAAATTAGTTCAATATCATGGAAAAAAAAATACCCCATTTCTTAAATTCTCATCAAGAGCCCAGAACCCCTACACTAAGCCCATGCCAATCTTCTCCCATTAAGGCTCCAATCTGTCAAGACCATTGCACAGATCAATAACCATTTAGAATGCAATATGGTATTGCATGGTTGTAGATCACATCTTAAAAGTAAACTGTGTAAGAGTTGTGTGACAATACTTCCATGAATGAAAGTATGCACAGATAGTATCACATATTAATGCAAAGTTTTTCTTGGAAAACAGTTCTGGAAAGATCACTTAAATGGTAACCCTGGGTAGGCTTAAAATTTTGCAAATAAAAAAATTGTATCTGCTTGTCAGAATGGTAATAAAGATTTTCTTTTGTTACTGTGCAATTTTAAATTACTTAAGTTTCAGCCTTGAGAAGCTTCATAATACAAATCAAGTTCAATTAATTTCATATCCTACATAAGAAAATGACTTGTGGTTTGACTCCATGAATTTGACATTTCAACCATAAAGACTGACAAAAAGTTTTAAAGTACAAAATGTCAAATTCATTTTATTTTTAATTAAGTTGGCTGGGCTGTACAATAAAACATGACAGAGTAACTGTCATTCACAAAGTTTCATAACATACAATTTTGTGAGGCAGCTAAATTAGCAAAACTTGTTTATGTTAATCATTAAAAACTTATAAAATATACATACTGTTAAGAATGAATTGTAAAAATCATAGGTCTGAAAAAAAAGATGAATACAGTGAATTGTTCAAATTAATTAGCTGGGTTGAAGAAATTTCAATACTAAATGGTAGCCCAAAAGACTACCAGGTGCTGGGCAGAATTTTACAATGTTATGTTCAAAACAATCCTATTACCTCCTCCTTATGCTTTATTATGAATGCTCTGAACAAATACAGACCAATTCGTGACACATACTTGTCCAATGGGCTATCTGACTTCAATATATGGTACTCAGATCCACCATTCTGATAGCCCCTGGGCTCTGGGTACAAGAGTTATCAGAGCCCCCCCCCCCTTGCACAACTACAATTTACAGAAGACTAACTGAAAGAAGCAATGAAGGTGCCAAGTCAGAAGTATTTTTAGTTTTAAAATAAACACATCCAAGATGTAGGGGTGCCATAATCTTCCAGTCATTTGTAAATAGTGATTGATACCAGGAAACCATGTAAAAATATCTGAATGATAAGTGGCTCACAGCTCCAGGGAGGGGGGAAGTGCCATCTTCTCTACTGATAAGGGGAACATAATATTACTAGACCTCTTCTGAGCTACACCATATATAACCCACATAATTAAAACTGTTCAAAAGAAAACTCTGAACTCAGTCTTCAATTATCTGACTCTTTTATTCTGGGTCAAGCATCTTCATGGCATTAGAAAAAGCCATGCTGGTTTAGTGGATAGATGCAGCTGATGTGAAAAGAAGAAACAAATGCACTTGGCCCTAGTTGAGATTTTATTGCATGTGGGTGAAAATCTGATAAAGCTTGGTTTCTCTATGATTTTTTTTTCCCCTTCTGCCAGCTGCTAAAGTCAAATCTAATGACTTCCCATCTGACTGATTTCAAGGTTCAAGTTTACAAATCGTGATTATGAAACAAGGACTAAACTTGCCCAGGACAGAACCCAAGATTAAAGGTTAAAAAAACAAAAAAAAAACATATCAAATACCATACTTCTTTGATAAGCCCAGTTTTGTTCATTAGCACATCTTGACATTTTACAAATAGGCAAAACTTTTCCAATGACAAGTAGAAATGCACACCAACCCCTTCCATTGCATGTACAATGCTGGCCACCAACCCCCATGTGTATCATGAGAAAAACTATAGATTGGTAGCTGTTGATGCCTAGTGGCAGTATGCCACTTATGAATTAATGATGTAATATGCAGTGGTTACATGGTTTTGTGATAATACATTTGTGAGAACAAAAATGGACATGTAATTCTCAAAAAATAATGATATTTGTAGAATAGCAAGAAAAAGACATCTTTTTGATATTTGATTTTTCCCCATTTATGTACAGTTTTCTTTTGCAAACATTTTAAGAGTTGGTAATTGAGAATCTCCTTTATAAAAAAAAAGTTCATGACACATGCATGATCCATTTTCAAATAAGATTGATCCATACCACCTTGAAACCTTAAGCCATGGTTTTACTTCTGCATCTTTTTTTAAAATTTCTTTTCTCAGGATATTACCTATGATCCCAAGGTTAGCCCCAACATCATTATACTCTCAATCCAAGCTATTATCCCCATGAGAGGACATGAATTATTCAAGAAAGATCAATATATTGAGTTTATTTCTCCTAGTGCTGTACTCTACCCCTACAGAGCGGATGTGAGAAGTTTGTATTGATTTTGTCCTTGACTTCTATTTGACTGAGTTAAAATTCACTGACTCTTTTCTGAACATGAAGTGCTGGTGGAGCTAATCTAATAAAGTGAAAAAGCAATATAGGATGGGTGAATAAGAGGGCTTCTTGAACCAAGAAAAAGTACAAGTGTAACTCTTCAAATTATGCAGGCAGCCATTTGGTTGGTCATAGCTATAAAAGATAATGTTTGCACATCAACACATGAACTGCCATACTGTGCTGATGCATGTGGAGTACACGGTGTTGCCCATGGTTATGCCAAGACAACTGAACCAGCCTGGTCTGGGTGAGATATGAACCCACAGTGTGACACACTATGAACAGTGCCACTCAATTGAAGAGATAAATGGAACCAATGGGTCACTTCAGCTCCTAAAAAGGGATACTGTACATACTTGCCTATGAGTCCAACTGTAAACTGCACAGACCCTGATCTGCAGGCACATAATGAGCAGGCAGATCTGGGTCTGTGCAGTTTGCTAGGAGTAATCAGAAGAACAAACAGCATAGACCCTGATCTGCAGGCACATAATGCTACAGCAGAAAAGGATCTTTGCTGTTTGCAGTTAAACTCGACTTATAAGTAAGTATATACAGCACAAGGAACAGAAAATATCTGTATTGAGGCCTAATCACCACTTTACTGCCACTATCTAGTGTATCAGGATATTAAATTTAATATTAAAGTTACATATTAATGCTGCTTTCCCCCAACCCTTGAAAACTGAGATAATGACATCACATGATTCTGTGGCTCTTGCAATGAAGGATCGTTTAACTATTTTGCAAAAACTGTACACTGCAGTCAAGTAAAAGGAGGACTCTAACTAAGGTTCTGTTGTGTTGGGCAGATAAGTCAACATCTATAGAGCTAGGTTGACTTCAGTATGTTGTTTATCATGCACACATTTCACAATGTAAACAAAACCAGTTCAATTTTAAGCATGGCACGTATAGATAGCTGTACACTGCCCACTCCTAACTCAGTTTGCAAAGCTAAGTGCAGAGCACGTGCATTCACTGTCCTAGTGCTAATACATAATTTGTACTCAAACAAAAGCCTTGATCTAAGTGTATTAGATTCAAAAACAAAAACCAACACTATCATTTGACAACTGTGCATGTTTAAAATCTTTGCAAAGTGAGCACTTTTCCCGACTTCCAGAGCACTGATTGTAATTAATACTATCATCAGTCCACAACAACAAGGCACAGCATATTTCCGAAAAACTAAGAAGCTGAAATGGGAGATCTGGGTTGATTTTCATTGTAAGACAAATATTTTACATAGTTATATACTATAATGAAAAAGACCCATATTAGTAAAAGTTGTTTTTTTGGGAGGGAAGTGCTGCTTTAACTTTTGTGCACATTGGTTAAATGGACTTGCTGATATCTTTGTGTCAATGTACTGTAAGATTACAATGATTTTGATTATACACCTTAATCATATGCAATGTGCATGATTTAAGTTGATAAAAAATGAGACAATGGTCATTTTTAATAATAATAATAATAATAATAACAATTTTAAAAAGCTAAAAGCTAATCTCCCCTGAGACCCTCTAAGGAACAAACAGAAGCAATGTTTCATTTTACCCTCATTTTTGCATCAGATACCCAAAAATGTTTAATTTGATTCCCGGTTTTGACACCAAGATTTGTCTTTGATTCAATCCGACCCCCAGTTCTGACACCAAGGGGATTTTTTACTTTCAATTTTGCACCCCCAGGAAAAATCTGATTAAAATCATAACTCCATTTGTCCTACAAGAAGATCTGATAGCAACCACTTAGGGGTCATGTTCTGGTGACCTAGGTTACTACTGTAATTGCTGATTTTATCAGCCAATCAGATGAAATCTTATATCTTCGTGTTTGGGAAACTGAGCAGTATGGCTGAAGAGCATCAAAGTGTGTTAAATGATTTGATTCACTTTCATATTTCTGAAAGCTGCATTTCCATTGGCTGAAGGTCACCAGAACATACCCCTAAATACCCAATAGTCACTGTCAGATCTTCACATAGGATAGTGGAGATATGATTTTTCATCAGAGTGCCCCTAGGGGATACAATGTAGAAGGTATACAAACAGATGTTTAGAGCAACATAATATTCTATGAATGCCATCATAAATACCAATCTATCCAATGCCATCATGAAATACCAATCCATATCAATGTACATGTCAGATAACAGATAATTGTTAGTAGCTGAACAGACAGACAGAAATAATAGAAGATAAAATCAAACAATAATTACCCATTGATGGCATGTCTGTATTTACATTTAAATTCTTGCCAACTGTGTACAGCTTTAACAGATAATGTTCAGCCTGTTTTTGTTATTAGCTAAGAGTTAGAACAGACCCCCGCCCCCAACATCGTTGTACAGTAGTCCCTAGTACATAAAATGTATGCACTGAAATACATTACTGTGGTGTCACAAGTTAACATTTTTTATGTGGTTCAATAGTCCATAGGAGGTATATTTAAACTGTGTGCATCCAAATACAATACTCTGGTGTCATAGTTTTTTTTTTGATGTGGCTCAATAGTGATATAGTGGTAGTTATGTACTTGTAATCAACATGTGTGTTCTATTCCAAGTTATTATTAATTTATACATCTAACAGTTTTTCTGATTGTATATTTTCAATAAGGATATCGTTTACAAAAGGCTTAAGCCCTGTAACTTCTAATCAAACTAATCACTGTCTGGAACCCATCACTACAGTTTAGTTTTACTTCAAATTATGATCATTTTACTTGTGTGGCATATCATGAATAATTCATAATTTTTAATATATCATGAATAATTCATAATTTTTAATAGCCACAGTGTTCAGAGACTACATCTTAATGTTAACCTGGTAGTCCCTCCCTATTTGTACATTACAGTTTGATCCTCTTTACAATATATGAATGTTGTACAATTAGGCAAAGAATTTATACAAATACTTCTTTTTAGATTTGTACACTACTCTTCATGAATTTGATTTTTAGAGATTTAGTGAATTGTTTTTTAACAATGTATATTAATGCTTTGATTATTCATTGAACTTGGTGGGCCCCATATTAATGGCCAAGTCTACTTTACTGCTAGAATTAATGGACATGCATTACTATTTCATGAATAAATGATGAAGAGGAAGATCAACCATAACAAGAAATGAATGATACTTCCATAATAGTGTCAGCCCAGAGCACTCTCCAAAACATAGCTGAATGTGTTCGTAGTCCCTTATGGTGCCACGTAGAAACTCCCTGATGACAATTGATTTGATAGTTAGTTCTTGTGGCCTTAATGCCATTTTTCAGCACTGGATAGCATGTGTAAAGAAGCAGTGTACAGTGGTACAGAACTTGTCATTTAGTTATGATCAGCAATGAGATTGTATAAAATATCTCCATTACCTATCAGACCAGAAATAGTAGAATTCATATCCATTTGGTTTATGGATTGCTGTCCTTATTGTTCCCAAGCATGAAGCCTCAAATATTTGACTCCTAATGACTGACTCCTAATGACAAACAAAACCAATGTACAGAGGAGCCTCGTTAATCCAGACACCTTCATTCCCAGTGAATATGTCCGGATTAACGAGTTTTTCGGATAACTGAATCATGCACATTTGTCCTTGTTTTTTTAAGATGTCAACAACTGTTGACTTGCCAATGTCTAAGGATGAGTAAACTATAATATGCTGGCATATACTGAATGGTAGCTTTTGGGTGATCTTTGTGCTGGCAAATCTTTTTATGCTGGCCGGTATCTCTACTCGTCTACGCTTGCTTGATGGTGTCGCAATAATATATATAAAAAGAACAACGAATACAAACTGATATCTCGCAGTTAAATGCGTTATGGTAAACTAATAAAATGCAGTCATTTTTATAACTCATATTTTACAACTGTTATAGCTGTTAATGAGCTGATAATTGATGTCCCCATTTTATTCTGAAATGAAGACCTATCTTATCCACAGCTTAAATCAATCAACTGTATTTGTACAGCCATCAATAAATTGTGATCGTTACATACATTTGGTAAACAACAAAGTGGCTTAATGACACACTTAATTTATTAACCATATGTTATGTCAAAAGCATGTCCCAGTGTGTTTATTTAATTATTAACACCCCCCACCCCCATCGGGGACTAGCTAAACAGACATTGTTTATACAATCACTGGTTACAATATGGTCACACTAATTAGTTTTTTTCCACACACATGATCACTTGATCAATTGATAACTTTAACATACCACTAGAATTTGACCACTCAGAGACTGATACACTGAAACACCTCCAAATTTATGTAGGTGATTCTGTGTTATCCGACTGACTGTATTTTCATATATGATTTTTCGAATTTTCTTATTTTTGGATTATTTCCTGATTATTGAGACAAGTTTTATAGTAATTTTATACTTCAGTCCCCGATTTTGATTTCCAGATCCAGAATGCAGATTTCTTGATTAATGGAGCAAATTAACATTTAGGAATTCTGTTCACATTGAATTATGTCCAGATAGTGTGGTTTCCAGATAAACAGAGTCCAGATTAATGAGGCTCCTTTGTATTTTGACACCAACATTGCAGTCTGTCACAGGCAAATGAACCACTGGAATTGATCTATAACTGAGTTTGGTAGCACCCTCTCTCTCTCTCTCTTTCCTGATTACAATGTAATTTATGAATATAACAGTAGGCATCCAGAAGCCAATGAACATGTAGAAAGAATTTTCCCAAAAGTTCTAAGCTAGCTCATGCGTGATGGCAAGTGCCCCCACCACCACTTTCCCTTTCTTTCTTAGAAAACACTGGCAAGAATATCTTTGTTACTGAGCTCATTCCCACATTTTGACAAAATTTATTTCCTGCATAGTCTTAAGCTGTGTTTTGTCACTCTTAAATTGATTAAATGCAATATCTGTAAATCCCATTCATGCCATATCTGAGCCTGATGCCTGCGAATCATGTCTACCAAACAGTATAAAATTCCCAAACCAAATAAAGAATTAATCAAAAAAAGTTTCCAATACTCTGGAACTTTGCTCTGAAATAGTATTCCAGCTGAGATTAGAAATGTCCACTCTATTTCCTTCTTCCAAACCCAATATATCCAGTGGTTTCAGAGACGCAGCTAAAATAAATAAATTTCCTTTGTATGAGGGCCTCAAGGTAGATTAATTTTTCAGCTAATTGTGTTACCCTCTTTAAAGAAAGTCATTATTATTATTATACAACTGTATCAGTTGTAGGAACTTGTTTCACAGTCAACATAAAATAAAATCTTTAAATTTTTCTCTTTTAAAAATCTTATCAAAGTATGCAGTGAAATAATGGATACTGAAATGAAACTAAAGCTATTTTTCACACTGAAGAAAAACACCTGTAAAAGAATCCAGTAACTTCAGAACATCAGCGACTGAAAAGCCTGTAACAAACAGATGCATCACATCATGATTATATGCTAAACCAATTCGCTGCTTCCTGTAGTGGTGTATAATATATCGATGATCAGCACACTACCATACACCAATTCAGACCAGTTCTTCTGTATTAGTGCTTTTACTCCAATGGTCTTTAGCTAGATTGGTTGTGGAAATATTACTTGGTATTAGGAAATGACACCATAACAACTCACAGGGATTTTTGTAAAATGCAGTAGAGCTGCAAGTCCAGCTCTTCTGGTAGTGTTGAGGAGAGCTATTCACTCTCCTCAAATATTTAAGACATCATCGTTTACTGCTCATCATTGTTTACATCACATGACATCATATATCAAAATGGCAGAATCTGTAAACATATCAGTACTTGTGCAAGGCAACTGCCATGAAATCTGAACAACAGAAAAGTTCACTCAGAAAACATCTGAAAATCTTTGTTTTGAAAAATAAGACTGAGGAGAGTAATGGATTGTTCTCCTGGAAGCAATCTGATGGCATGCGAGAGTGATTGTGCTCCTCAAAACACAAGCTTTGCAGCCATATGCAAAGAAACTGGCAAAAAGTGCTGTTTGGCCTCTGTATGGCTTTGAAATCCATGGAATATAGTTAAACTGACCAATTGTATGCAGTATGCAACAGATACTTCAAAAGCACAAGACATTCTGGAGGGACTACTGATCTCGGCACACATGCTGACGTCATTGATATGCAAAAGTTTATTCTAGTATGCCTGCTGTGTGCAAACCTCTCTCAAAATATAAGGAGAAACATGGCTCATTAGCACATTATTTAACTGCCGCATTAACACATTATTTAAAATTTCTGGTTGGCACATTATTTAAATGGCAGCTGGCTAGCACATTATTTATTGAAATAAAACAGCTTCAGCAAATCAAGTCTGTGCTTTGTGACTTCATCCTATTTTGTTTCTGGCTTTGGTATTTGTAAACAGCAAGTTAAATTTGTTACCAATGAATGAATTTTCTATGACAATGAAAGGCTGATGTCAGTGCCAGATGACTCTCATTCTCAGCAAGCTAAATAATTCTATGAACAAACTAAGTGGTGGCATTCCTTTCAACCCAAATGGTTGAAATAATTCAAATGGCTGAGGTATGACAAGGAGAAACAAATTGTGAACTGTTCAAGTAAATCAAATTCAACAACTGATGAACCCTCACCATTTGTCAAAGGAATGGACAACTTTACAAATGATGCGATCGAAACTCACCAGGCTTCTAAAATGCATACAATATGCATTTTACTTTTAAAAGCTGCATCCACACCAGTGGCAATTAGTGCAGCATTTGCATTTATTCACATTAAAGCAAGTAGAATATGAGAAACTGGTTATAAAATTGCAAATACCATAGCAGGATGTCATCCAAGCTTTAACCTCGTGAACCATATGTCACTTAGAGGAATCAAAAGGCCAGTGGAAGCTGGTTCAAACTACTTGAATGACAAGGCAGCAGCCACATTAGTAACTGCCATCTGGCAAGGAGCAGTAAAGGATTTGATGACATCCAGATTTTGCAGTTTAAAATTGATGAAGTGAAGAAGATACTGATTATGAAATGGAGATGTCAGAAGAACTTGTTAATTCTGTCACACATTCTTGGATGAGGGATTAATAAGAAGAAAAACACAATGCTTTTATCATTTTAACACAATGTATATACTAACTTAAAGTCAGTCTAAAGTTTTCATGAGAAAATACTATGGTAAGCTTAATACATGTACATTGATTTTTCTGTGGGCCATTGAAATTTAGTTTAGGCCAGCGCATTTTGGACATTTGCTGGCCCAGTGAGCCACTGGCTTGAAAAGTTAAGCATTAAGAATGAAGAAGTCTTTTAGTGAAAACCCCATGTCAATATGATCATCCGTTCAGGTGAAGTTGCAATAACAACATTTTGAAGATGACCATTGTGGCAGCCATAGTGGATGTCCAACCAGCACCATTTTCATTTAGGACCAACTAGACCAAGGGATGAATGTGTATAATGTCTCATGGTAATACTCCCAGTAGTTTAAACTTGTGCTAACAGATGGATGACAGACAATGGACCATTCCATAAGCTTAAATAAACCTACTTTAAAATGAATGCTGTATGCAACAAAAAATATGACATACTTTATGATGTTCTGACATCTGCATGGGCCTCAAAAAATGACTGTTTAAACAGATCAGTCAGTATGGCAAAAGTAGTTCTGATGGAAAGAATCAGCATGAGCATTCAACAATGCAAGACATTTTGACCACCCCATTCCTAATTTTCCAATTTCCTTACTAAATCTAACTGACAGAAATTAACATATATAATCACAATACAGTGAGACTCCCCACCCCCATATTAATAAATCTTGATTAACACTGTCATCCAATGCTGCATGTAGTCATAAACATTAGAAGTTGGCCCACAATCCAAATACCACTAATTCACTTGCATATTAATGTCTATGAAATGCTTGAAGTGAAAGACAAGATAGAATCTAATCTAGACTTTGTATCTCCAGCTTGTGGGAGAGTAGTGGCATTTAATGGATACTCCAAACCAGAAAGCCCATCAATGTCAAAATCTTAGTGGGTTGAAATGGATGGATATGAAACTCCAACCACCTGTTACTTCTTCAACAGTGACTACATGATTGTGACTAAGTAAAAGATTCTTGGTAAAGCAAAATGCCAAACTGTTGAGCATAACTGGCAATTTGGTCTTGCAGATCTGGTACCATTATTCTAAAACTTTCTGAGCATGAAACTAACAACCTCTTAAACTGCAAAGTTTGGTGGGATACCTATAAGGAGTATGCCTAAGTAATTTCAATTTGTCGTGCTAGAAGAACAAATAAAAGTTTGGAAAATCCTTTAAGTTCTAGCATTCTAACTCCAATTAAAAAAAAATTCCAAGTTGTCACACCTACAGGTTATGTTTCATGTCTGAAAAAGTTTTGAGATTGCTGAGAAAGTAAACTGAGTTTTTTTTAAATTCTCAGCTGATCAAACATGATCTCACAAAAAACAATACCTTTGCCTTTAATTATACAAAATGATGACACGCTCAAGCTCAGCATAGAACAAATTCAAATGATCTCCAGACCTGCTAACAGTGGTCATCCAGTAATTCATTGAAAAATTAAATGGTTCCAAACTGTACACATACCTATAACCTGACCTACTGTTGACTAAACTTGTAGCTGATTTTACCATTTCTTCATTGAGGTGAACTCTTCATTAAAATGTATAAATGGTAATACTAAATAAGGCAAAGGCATGACCTTCATTCAGTTTATTTATTGACTGAACTGACATGATCTTGGCTACCATATATACTTGACAAGTCTGCAAACAGCATGTACACTGATCAGCAGTTGCATAATGAGCCAGCAGATCAGTTTGCTCTCCCAAATACTCCCTACAACTTGCACATACCCAGATCTGTGGATGGTGCATTATTCAATGGCAGATCCGGGTCTCTGCAGTTTGCAGTTGGGCTGGGCTTAAAAGTGAGTATATACAGCAACAACTTGCAGCTCTGTTGCAAATGAGAATAATACTATCAGGATTATCACACTTGGGGCCTACACATGTCCAATTAATATAAAAAGAAATTCAATTAATATCAACCTGTACATACTATCACCTGCCGGGTCAAATAAGGCTATCTAAACTGAGCATGGAAAATAGATAGCATTGACAAAAGCACAGGGTCACTGTAATCAGCAATGCAACATAAACCTCCTATGAAATATGGTTCAAGACTTCCATGGTTTGCAATCACCACAACTTTCTCAGTTGTCCTTCAAAACTTATTTGGGGCATGTGAAAACTGCTAAATAAATTTATTATGCAACTGTTTAGTTGTGTTTTGATTGGTTTACTTCCCAGAAGCCATTTTCTGAAACTTTATACATTGTAGCAACTTCACATGATCAGTAGTGTACTAACGTTGGGGGAGGGGGGTGGCTTGTGGACTGGGCAATTGCCCCAGGCGCCAGGTCTTGCGGTGCCAAAACCCCTTTGGGCCTTCATCATCGTCCCCTGGCGCCATTAAAATTACCTTTGTACACCACTGCACATGATTAAGTGAGGGTGATACAAGAATCCAAGACTTACCTGACAGTTTAGCCATTGTCTCTGATGTCACTCCACCAATGGTATTATAGTCACGGGAGACCTAATGATGTCGAGACTTGAACTCAAAATGCAAGTGTTCCATTTAATACTTATAATTAAAGCCGGGGAAAATGGAGGAATATTTAAAAAGGTTATATATAAAAGACAATTATTTTCGGGGGGGGGAGAGGCTGTTAAATCATTTAATGGTTTAATACTTGTTTTATATTCATGTAAAGAATAATTGTCAATAAAATGCTTTTTCTAATACAGTGTTTCCTTTTCTGTATAAATTACTTTTATTTTCAGCGTAAGCTTTGAAAGATCATTAAAAGCATTACTCTAAGAAGTTTCAAGATACGTAATTTGTATTACATCATAGTTTTTTTAATGTGAATGCATATATATATTTTAGTGTTATTGTTGATTCACAACAAAATACTTGTTTTTTTTTAAAATGGACATTCAATGTGTGAAACAACAGCTTGCAACATTGAAACTCAGTTTATAAAAAAAATATTGTTCTATTAGCAAAAAAAAAAGCTGATGCCACAATTTCATTGTAATAGTGAAATTTCTGCTCACCTTGAACAAACCTCCAAGTACCAGTATGGGAATTTTAAGTTTACTATAAACACTGGAACTCGCTTCTCCCTAATGAACCATATGTGTGAAATAAAGCTTTTCATGCACAGAGTGCTCTTTTCACCTGCTTCTCTTGCTAATGTTGATCACATTTGCAAATTAGGATAAACCACTGATTAATGTTAAATACTTTAATTATGTTGCCCACATGACAATATAAACGCTCAATTGGTCAAGTAAAATGAGTTGACCTTAAATACTATCATGACTACATGGGTAGGATTTGCATGCCTTTTAACTCATTTTTAATTTTTATTCCATCCCCTTTACTTGATTTGATGCAGAAAATGCAATTCATGTTATCTTACAAGCGTCTACTTTTAAATGACCGTAACAATTCAACAAACACTTCCGCAAATTGGAGATCAAACAGTAGACACTTAATTAGGTTCTCAGGAATGCTCAAAAACATAGCTGTGATATTAGATGGACACTTTTCACATTTACAAGAGGGGAGGGCATAAAACAGTTATGATGATTACACTGAAACTGAACTAAAAGACAAAACTAAAATAAGAATTTCACTCAACAAAACTTGAATTGGCATTTTTGAAGTGCTGTTGTCAATAGGCATTAATAAGACTTTCATTCATCAAAATATTGTTAAATATTGTTCTTTACAGTGTACTGAGAATTTTGTCTGTATAGAAAACTTAAGAAAATATAAGACTTATTAAATGTTGCAAATTTCATAATGCTGAATCAGATTTCCATGAATTTTTTATTAAAAAAACCCTCATCAATTTACTGCCTTCAAAACTGCAGATTTCTCAAATGAATGAATAAATCCATAAAAAAAAGGAAATCTGAGTGTTCTATTAAACCTTGAGAACATTGTTTTATCAGGCAGTTGGTCTGTTGCTCTTTCTTCTTGGCTGCAGAAAAATGAAAGAGTCTTAAGACAAAGCCTTTCACTGTAAGAAGCTGGGCAACTGTAACTTTCTGTAAACAGCTGTCAAGACATAGATTAGGACTGCTCCCTGATTACAAAATATTCCAGTAATTGGTAAATACAAACAAGGGTTTTATTAGCTAATTTGAAGTCTTAGGCATGTCTGAGGGAACACTTTATGCCTGGCAGCAAAGGACACAGATAAGAATCTAAAAATACCCTTCTACTTTCTAATCTCTTACAAAAGGCAAGGTCCTTGTTCACTCTTAATTATTTTTCACTTTGTACAGCTTTTCACAATATATTGTAATATGCATCTCCATACATGTGACAGAACCAGGACATCAAACCAGTAGATTTACAAATTTTGATCAGTATTCTAAACCAGCAGATTTTTTTACCAACATAAATTTTAGGTGTTTAAAGGGGACTGAATGGAAAACAAGTCAATTTCTCTTCATACTATAATACAACAAGTCAATTTCTCTTCATACTATAATACAACAAGTCAATTTCTCTTCATACTATAATACAACAAGTCAATTTCTCTTCATACTATAATACAACAGAAACTTTGGAACTTGAATCAGATTCTGAAGGAAAATGTTACAGTAATAACAAATGACTACCAATCAGCATATTGCCAATTAAATGAAAAGGGAAGAGTGTCATATCTAATAGTTCACTGCAAAGAGTTTTTTAGCACAGAAACTCTACATGCATTTTTAGTTTCCTTCAAAAGATACTGACTGCTGACCACTAATGACATTCACTGTGATCAAGTTTCATGCTTAACAAGCTCTCAATATTTTGTTGGTCCCCCTTGAATCACTTTGTATTTTGCAAAGAATGGAAAATGATTTTTTAAACTCGTGATACTAACTCAAATGTTTCCGCTAAAATCATTTTATGGTAAGTTTTTCCTTTTATCTCACCTCCTCCAAAAGCATCCAAGACCAACTTGGATCCTTTTAATGCTTATAACACCTCATAAAACCTTCTAAATTTGGCCTTAAACTCTCCAGATTACAACAAAAAGGTAATCAATTAACAGCTTGTTGTTTACACATTAGCCTTCTAAGCCTGATTACTCAGACACACATCACTGCACTGGTATATAATTTCCAGTCTCCAGTAGACTGGCTCCCACTCTTTCTGAAATGCATGAATAGAATGAGTAAAACTTTCATTTTTTGGTCACACATTTTTCAAAATCTTTTTTTCTTCAAAATCAGTAGATTTCAACTATAAAACGATATGTGTGGTGGACGGCCTTTAAAACTGCATTTTTGTCCTACCACCGGTAGAATCACATGCAACTACATGTATCACATTACCCTGTCCTGTATCAAAATACAAAAATTCTGATCATACTCAACCTCTGGATTCAGCAAATAACAGAAAGCCTTGGTCCACCAAACTGTGACTTCCTAAAAGCTCTTCCAGTTTTCTCCACCTCATCATGGGCCAACTAACACAGCCACATGCACAATCCAGTACAGTGAATAAAACTATACAGAATACAAGCTGAGAGAACTTTTGGTACAATGTGCTCACAATATTCTGGCAAAGCAAGGATGTAGCCTATCATTACACAAAGATGTAGAAGTTTTGTTGGTTTCAGCTTTATCAACTTTCTGCTTGATTTTATTGCTTCTTAGTATTCCTCATGGCTACTCAGTATGAATAATTAAAAACATGAATATCAATATTTGTCTGTGGAATCATAATTTTTTTTTTATAGTGAGTAGTACAGGTTTTAATTTATGAGGAAAATACCCCTTTCCATACAAAAAAGGGGAAACTTTTGTGAATATAGGAGCAATTTAATGAAGAAATAATGGTGGGACTGGAAAAAAAGATGCATGATTTCTGCATATTTGGTTGATTTTTGGGCACTACATTTATAAATGGGCAAGAATGAATCCTGCAGCTGCATGATTTAGAACAGACCTTGGTAACAGAGTATCCCATAAACATTGGAAGAATCACTTTAAATGCTTTGCCATATGTTGTGCACACACTATACAAAATAAGTAATTTATTATCAAATTTCATCTAATCTAATGCACAGCACATTATACATTGATAGCTTTATGCATATGAATGTCATGGTCCCAAAATGTAAAGATGCACTTTATGTCGCTGGCACTGTTTACGCTGAAAGGTCTTTTGCCTTTTGTGAAAGTTGTATAAATTCCCACCATAGTGACAGTGAGATGCCAACTGCATACATTTTATGCTCCTCTCTGCTAACCAGTCCATAGATTAGTAGTGCACTGTTAACATTCATTGCTTCTGCATATTGTAGGTACCATATATATTCATTTATAATGGAGTCCAACAGCAAGCAACACTGACCCAGATCTGATCTTGCATGATGACCCAGTTGACCTCTGTGTTGTTTGTTCTACTGATTACTCCTAAGAAACCGCACAGACCCTGATCTGCCTGTGCATTATGCAATGACAGATCTGGGTCTGTGCAGCTTGCAGTTGGGCTCAACTTATAAGCAGTTATATACAGGTCTGGTTGCCAGATAAATCTAAAATGTTTATGTAAACAGTGCTGCATCTTCTTTGAGATGTCAGGTGGATAACATATGTACTTCTTCCCCTATAATGATTAGGGTATGACAGTTTGGGGTGAGCGAATATATCATGTGTAGATATTATTGTAAACACAAAAAGATATCATCTAGCTTTAGGTACAGCTGGTTATGCTTTTTTCTTCTCAGTAAAAATTAAAAACTTGTAAATTATTTATAACTGTAACTGTAAGACTTGAGACACCTCACCTACCTGTTTCTTTAACTATTCCACAGCCATAAAGTTCTCAGTAACTAAAGGTAACTGTAATTTGTTAAATTAGTTTATTATGTAATTAACATGTTCTACGTTTACATAAAGAATAAACTAAATCTATTATATTTGTTAGTGCAGATTTATCTCCCATGAGTTTTAGCATCAACTCACAATATATGCATACCAGCCAAGTCACTCGTGTCAAAACAAAATAGTTTATGCACTGTAGAAAATTGCAATCAGTTGTCCCATCATCTTCGCTAGCTAAGGTTCTGATAACCCTATCTACACTTTGGTATTCTGAGCAGATATTTTTGTACTTCAGGTCTGTGAATTTCATTGGATGCGGCGGCAAGCCACCACATCCAATCAAAATTAAGCTGTTCAAATCTGAACACTGTTTCTATGTGATCGAGACAAGTGGAGCAATTTTCCAGTGTTGGTCAGTGTTTGCACAAATACCTTTCACTCAAATACACCTGTAATGGCTTCCCTCTGGTACACAGTCAAACTTTCGATGTTAAACTTACAAAGTATCCTTTTTAGGTCAATTGCAACCATCATTTCTGGCAGATGTACAATGCACCATGTTATTGGTCAGCTGGCATTATATACTAAGGGAGGCAACACAAGAAATCCAATAGATGTTGCTAGGACAAAGCACCAATATAACTGTTCAATCCGCTAAGGTTTTGATAGGGTTATTGGAACCTTGGCTAGCGAAGATGTCGTCCCATGGGCTTTAGAACCTCACAGTTAAGTTTTTCAAAAACTAAATTTGGTAGTCCCAGGTGCACAGACTACCAAATTATCCACCCCTGAGGTAGCTGTAAACGACTTTGCATGCTATAATAGTCTCTGATGGTTTTCAATACCTGTATGGACAAAAAGTTTTATTTAGGTATTTTAATAAATAAATAACAACTACCGCTATTCTTCCCTTAAATTTAAAAATGCTGAAAAACAAATGGGCTGTTACATGCAGATCCTACCACTCCAGTGGCCTAGTGGTCAGAGCATCCGCCTCAGATGCCCCCGGCCGAGTCATACCAAAGACTTACAAAAATGGTACTAACAGCTGCCTTGCTTGGCGCTCAGCATTAAGAGGTGACTGGATGGGACATGATGCTATATATCTGTGGCATGATGCCCCAGTGCTAGACGTCACTCTAAACTGCCACACTGCAGACATCGTTGCGATATGACTAAAAAATTGTTAAAAGCTATGTTAAAAATCCAAATCACACACACACACATGCCTCAGATGCAAGAGATCGCAGGTTCAAACCCCAGCTGAGTCATACCAAAGACTTATAAAAATGGTACGAACAGCTGCCATGCTAGGCGCTCAGCATTAAGAGGTTAGTGCTAGGACTGGTCAGCCTGGTGTCAGGATAATGGGACTGGGTGGGACATCATGCTACATGTTTGCAGCAAGAGGCCCCAGTGCTAGACATCATTATAAAAATGGTACGAACAGCTGCCTTGCTAGGCGCTCAGCATTAAGAGGTTAGTGTTAGGACTGGTCAGCCTGGTGTCAGGATAATGGGACTGGGTGGGACATCATGCTACATGTTTGCAGCAAGAGGCCCCAGTGCTAGACATCATTATAAACTGCCAGGTTGGTTTGATGCTATCTCTCAGCACATGATAGGCAAACGGTATATTTTGTGGTGGAAGAAATCGGGAAAACCTTGGCAAGAACCACCAACCAATGGGAAGCTACTGGAAATTTTTCTCACATATCCATGTTGGTCTGGCCTTAGACTCGAACCCATGTGGACAGATCAGATCTCATTGATCTATAAAAATAAGCACCTTAGACCACTCGGCCATCCAGGGCTCCTACAATTGGCAGGAATAGTATGTACATGTCATGGATACATGTAAAGTATTCTCTCATTATAACAATATCCATGAGAGCCAGACTATACTGCCTTATAAAGACAAAATTGTACACAGAATTTAACTGACATAATGAAATAGGATCCAATAAACCTGCCTTATAACACAAATGGTATTATAATGAATGGCCTTATAATGAGGGAGTGCTGTACATATCGTTATTTTATGAATAAATAGAGATAAACATTATTAATATTTTTATTATGTATAATGCACTTTTTTTTTAAAAAATAATATTTTATACCTTCAGTACTTCATTAGAACTCAAATTATATAATAAAAAATTATGGTGTACATAATACTTACAATCATAAAATAAATAAGTATTTTATAATTAATTAATCATAATATATCGAGAATTAATTTTAAAATGCCCTTTCATTTTTAAAGAATTAGTAAACTTATTTTTATGAAATTAGTTTATACTTTCACTAGTTAAAATTATTCTTTAAATTAGAATAATATATAAATATTCTTAACAAATTGTAAACAGGGGACATAATTCAAAAACAAAAAAAAGTTTGACTAATGAATATAGTAATTTAGGAATTTGGGAATTTAGACCTTTTGGATATACCATATTAAGACAGTGAATCCAATAGGTTTCCTTCAGCAGACATTCCATCTCAGAATCAGTTTTAACAATAGTTTGAAAGAAGAAATCTTGCAAAGTATGGGAACTCTTGTTAAAATGTGTGGCAACATGAAATGAAAATAATTGATCAATATAATTTTTTTATGTCTGATCTCTCTTGGTTCACATGTCTTGATATTTGTGACTGGTTTGTCCAATATATTTAATGCCACATTTTGCTGCACGTGATCAAATAAATAACATCTGATGTTGCAAAATTAGTATCACAATGCAGATTAAATGTTTCCTTCGTATTATTACTATTGAAAGAAGTATTTTCTAGGTCTATTACATTTAGCTGATGATCCCTTTTTATATGATGTTTTTTCTGGTTTAGAATTAATTAGGAAATCTTTAAGATTTTTAATCCTTTTATAAGCAAGTGTGGGTTTGCTTTCATGTAGCGATTTAACACTTGCTTTACATGATAATTTAATAAATCCCAATATTTATTGATAATTTCACCTATATTAGGCAAACTTGGATTATATTCAATAACAAAATGAATGATATCTTCATTTCTATTTTTGATTTTACATTGTAAAGATTCAAGTTGTGTAAGAGAAGATACTTTTTGGAAAGCAGTATTAATGATGTCAATAGGGTAATTTCTATTTAAAAAATGCTGACCTAATTCTGTCAAAGATGATTTAAAAACAGTGTCATCCAAAATAATTCTTCTGTATCTTTTTGCCTGACTATATGGTATCCCGTTTTTACATGATTTAGGATGACATGAAGAATATTCAACATACTGATGAATATTTGTGTTTTTAACATGAACCGTGGTAGTGATGTCATTATTTTCATTTTTCAAGGCCTCTACGTCCAAAAATGATACTTTAGTTTTAGACACATTGAATGTAAATTTTATTGTTGGATGTAATTTATTTAAACAGTCTATAAAATAATAAAGGTCTTCTAATGAATAACTCCAAATCATAAAGATATCGTCTAAAACTCTTAACCAAACATCTGGTTTTAAGAGGCATTTATTTTGAAAGTCATTTTCTAATTTCCCCATAAATAAAGATGCATAAGAAGGTGCCATAGGACTACCCATTGCTGTTCCCAACTTTTGATGATAGTCTGTATTACCAAATTGAAAAAAGTTATTTTCAAGCACAAGTTTTATCAAATCACAAACATGTTCTTTTGATAGTTTACATATATATTCGTTTTCTTCAAGATAATATTTGCAAGCTTTGATACCATCACTGTGTGGTATATTCATGTAGAGTGAAACCACATCAAGTGTAACTAGGAATGAATTTTCAGTTAGTTTCGGTAAAGATTTCAATTTGGTAATGATATCAAAAGTGTCTTTGACATATGAAGGTAGTGACTTATCAGTGGTAAAATATGATCAATATACTGTGATGTATTATTTGTAATTGAGTTACATGTAGAAATAATGGTTCTACCTGGATACCCTAAAGGTAGTGTCTTATCAACCGTTTTATTTATTTTGGGTAAAATATAAAACTAAGGTGTGCGTATATTTGGAGAGATATGTATGTATCGTTATGTGGTAGTTAATTACTCTGAGGAGTATATGAAAACTGATTCAGACTAATCTATGCAGTGAAAACTGATGAAATACAAGGAACGCTGACTTCTTGTTCTGCTTTGTAAATCAATTCAAATTGGGTCAACATTCTACTACATTTACTGTCATGTGCTTACAAGGAATGTACCAGATATACTTGCTTACATGTAGAGTCAAACTGTAAACAACATAGGTCTTGATTTGCCATATCATACAGTGCCTACAAATTAGGGTCTATGCTGTTTGTTCTAATGATTACACCTAACAAACTATACAGAACCAGATCTGCTGGTGCATTATGCATAGGCAGATCTGGGTCTGTGCAGTTTGCAGTTGGACTTGTCTTATATGCGAGTAATCAGTGTCAGGAAATAGTTACGTTACTTAAAGTACCATCCTCAGACTGTAAATTCCAGCAACGTGATTCTAGGTGAAGCCTTGCTATTACTGAAATTTGTACTGTAATCTATAAAACAAGATCTATGGAGGTTTTTCTTCATTAGAAATTTCTGCTATTAATTGCTTCAAAAACGACATCAGCCCAAGAGTGCTCTGTGACTCACAGAGTGCTCTGTGACTCACAATGTAGCTGATGCATATCTCTCACTCCCCTTCATCTTCTTCCTCTTCAATCCTCTTGATGTGCAAAGTACACTTTTTGTTTAAAAGAAAAGATTCAGACAAATGCAAAGCCCACTGCTTTTTCACTTTTGCAGACAGAGATCTGCTTTTCTATAATGAGCTTGGACATTACTTTTCAAAAACTAATTTGTAGAATATATATATATATGGTAGTTGTATGAGGCAATGCAACAGAACAAATCAACTGCTTCAGCAAACAGTAATTTCTGGCTTCCATGGAAAACAAGAAATGACTCATTAAAAGGGTGGGGTAAAAAAAGGTGTACTTTCCTACAACTGTAATTGGTGTTAGTGAAACGTTATTTCTTGGCATTAATTAAAATCAACAGTTCCTCTCCCGCACACCCCACCACCACCCCAAGTCATGGGAAATTTGGACTCTGTATGCATGATTAACTACATGTACGTGAATGTGAAAAAGAAGAGAAAATTTATTAAGTGAATTTCCCTTTCCCTTCTCAATTAAAAAACAACCCTGCTGAAATGCATGCTTGCTGTGTTGACTCTGAGGCTAATTTTACATGAAGTCACTTCTCTTACTAGCTAGAAGAGAACAAAGTAGTGGGAAAAAAACCCAGAAGCATGAATACAGCAGTACAACATTATCATGTTCAAAACATGCACTTAAAACAATTGTTTTACTTCTGCCTTTACACTAAATAAGATAGAAACAAAAAGAAATACTTATTAAACTATATAAAAATAATAACATTTTCTATGTTAAGTGCAAAAATTTGCTGCATGGCATTTTTCTAATACAGAGTGTAACCTAGATAACAAGTTTCTATAACAAAAAAATGGTGAGATTGGGGTGCAAGTTCACTGTGCCTACTTTTACATTATGAAACATAAACGTTTACTAGCAACCAGCCTATAAACCTCCACAGTGTAATATTATGCTTGTGACTGGGCAACAAAACTTATAAATTTTTGGCAGGAATATGGCTTTAGTTTTGAATTTCATCTACAACAGGCATCTGCAACCTTTCAGAACTGCTGTATCAGGTCCACTCAATTGCAGAGTGCTACATGCCAAGTCATATTCATCCCTTCAATTCAATTATTGTTTTTAGTACATACAATACCAAACTACAAATCGTACATGTCTATCCAAAACATCTGGCCTGCTACTTTCAGTACGTTTGCCATAGGCTACCCACACCCTGTTATAGATTAATGAAACACAATTACAGAAAAAGCATTAAATATTACATTGGTCTTGAACAAAAAAAAAGGCAAAAAGCTCATACTGTACTTGGAATATAACAGCTTTCAGTGACCTAAAAAAAAAGGGTGAGGGGGTGACAACTGGTCAAACGTCATGTGCTTCATTTTTCATGAAAGAAAGGTAAGGGACTGATAAGCTCTCTTGATATTTAAAGCAATCCACCTTGAAATGGTGAAAGCTGAACTAGCAGTTGAACCCCCTAATGGGAAGGAAAAATGCTTTCTACATTTCCTTCTCTTTTCTGAGGCTGTCAAAATAAAAACTAAAGCCCTATCTGGACTAAAGCCCAAAGACTTATAAAAATGGTAATAGCAGCTGCCTTGCTTGGGGTTCAGCATTAAGAGATTAGTGCTAGGACTGGTCAGCCCAGTGTCAGGATAATGTGACTGGGTGGGACATGATGCTACATGTCTGCGGCATGATGCCCCAGTGCTAGACATCACAATAAACTGTCACAGTGCAGACTTTGTAGCAATATGACTGAAAAATTGCTAAAGCTACATTAAAAATCCAAATCACACACACACACACACACACACACACACACCCTTGAGTTCAATGAGTGAAGAGTCCAGGACTCCTCACCCTGAAACCTGGTTGAGAGCTAAAGATTTATTCAAAGCATATAATGCTTAAACATTGAATATTAAATGCAGAAATTAATAAATTTGTGTCTTTTTATGCCCAATGTGTGTGTGTGTGTGTGTGTGTGTGTGTGTCTCATTAGTTTCCAAAATTTGACTAAGGAGCAAAGGTTATTGATGGACCCAGGGACTATGTCAGTTGTGAACATGCATGTCCTTCCTTGTGCAGTAAGTATATGGTTGCAAGGGTGGGGATCTCAGCAGCTTCTAAGTTATGGCCCTAAGGTTAAAACTTTATACCCATCTGCTATTTATTAACAACCAGGTCACACAAAATCTTAAACATGTTCATCTCATAATTTGGTGGTTTTATTATAGTTTAAAAAATACCCAAATTCCTTAGGTCTAATTTCAGGGTCTGAAACAAATAAGAAACCTACTCTGCAGACCACATGCAACAATATCCAAAGGTTTGTAGTCTCTAGTTTGAGCCCAGAGGGAGGAGCTGTGCATCATTACAAATGCATGCATACATGAATCGACAGGCAGAAACAACCATGACATTTCTCCAAAAAGTGCACGGATAATAATGCATTGTAACTCTGAGATTAAGTTTTTTGTCATAGTGACAAACCCTACACTTGATTATTTTATTTGCACATTTATTTTCTAAGATGGTAGAAAAAAAAACCCACTCCAGCATTGCTTTGATGGAAAGTCATGTCAAACACTACTGTTTCAAATCCTGGAACAAAAGGAACAAGACCACTGGGGTCATTATTAGGCCGTTGTTTCAAGAAATTACATGATAAACTAATGCTTTTAATCTTTTTTCATGCAGAAGTTGTATCTTGTCTTTCTACTGTATTGAAAGTACTCATTTATAAATCAAATCAAATCAAACCCCCAAGAACAAAGATCCTGATCTGCCATAGCATAATGTGCCCACAGATCAGGGTCTATGTTATTTTTTTTACTGATTACTCCAAACTGCACAGACCCAGACCTGCTGGCACATTATATGACAGCAGATCAGGGTCTGTTCAGTTTGTAGTTGGACTTAACTTATATGCGAGTATATACAGTACATCTTTTTACACCTATATCCCTCTGGCAAGTGGCAGTAACTGTAAAGAGTAGCCAAGCTGTGATAATCTGATAAAGATGTATTGCATATTTTGCCTGCAGATCAATAGAAGACAGTAACCATGCTGTCTTTACCTATGCACCTGTCAAGTTAAACTGATCTGATAATCAATCTATTCTACCTCTTGCACTGAGGGCAAATAGTCACAAGATAATGACCCATCAAATTACAGGGTTAGCAGTAATTACCACCATTATATGGGGTGACACTGATCTATGTATATTCCAAAATGATGATGGTAATGAATACAACAGAAGAACATCAACCTTCTTCTCCTAAAAGGGTATCCTGTTGGGTTGTTTAAATTTAAAAAAAAAACAAAAAACCCAGCTGTCCAAATAATTTACTGCTGGTTTCTTTTTACTCAACAGATAATTCAATCAGTAAGAATCCAGTAAATATAGATATGGGATAATCCGGTCAATACAAGCCATGGGATAATCCAGTAAATATGTGATATAGCAAGCTGTTGTATCTTGCAAAAAGGAAAGAGATTCTTCAACAAATCAAGAAGAAAAAACATTAACTCTTACTGTATATATACTTACACTACTGGTATAACAGGAGTCAAAAGAAGCTCCAGTAAGGAACATGTTTTTAATGAAGATAATTTGAACAGCATCAAAATATTACTACCAAACAGATCCAAAAGTTAATCTACGTTGATTTCATTATACCTGCTAACAGATCTGACAGATTACATATTTCCCTGTTATGACTGAACGATTCATAATTTTGAGTGAACAAAATTTCAATCTGCATTACATCATGCTCATTTCAATCAAATTTGGAACCAAAACTCCTCCCTGTAAGCGAAAATGTTAATTTTCTGAGTGTCTTATTAACACTGATAGTAGGTATCCTTTTTAAAATGTTTGATCTTATAAAACACCTTACTTCAATGACAATCATAAAATAATTTTTATTACATTGTCTTTCAGCACATACTTGAGAAATATTAAGATTTAATTTTACAAGTTTTGTGCGTTTCCATATAATGGACTAAATAGGAAGCTTAAAAACCATCTCAAGACTTCAAAAATTCAAAACTTAATATCAGTGAACTGCAGTTGCTCATTGGGTTAGCATGCTAGTTTTCATAATCAAGAAGTAACTAGTTCATGGTGTTTGTTCTAAAGATTATAAACTTCACCGACCCAGATATGCTGCCGCATTATGTGATGGCAGATCCAGGTCTTTACAGTTTGCAGTTGGGCTCATCTTATATGCCAGTAAATACATTACACTGTAAGATTATTGTATACACATTATACATCAGAACTTTCACTTAAATCTGGTTTGAAAATGGGTTTGCATCAATGCACTTTGTACACACCAAAAACATGGTCACCTTTGCATTAATGTTACATTATACAGTTCAAGAAATACAACCCAAAAACTGAAATCAAAATTTTCATGAATTGGCACAAAAAATTTGCTGTTATTTCATATTTGAAAATGTTTTAACTTGTTATGCACCATCTGAGAGGGTTTTTCCAAACTAAATTTAAGTTTTCATGACAGCTGGAAATTGTAATCTCAGACTTTACATGTACCTTAGAACGCACAATTCTTAAAATATTCAACAATCGGGTCCCCATTTCACCAACATGTCTGTCAAAGTTAAGTCTATGATTTAAGACATTTTATTGGTCAATGTTAAGTCAGGCCTATACTTAGTCAATCAGTCCTGAATCTCAACAACAGAACTTAAGACTATGCTAAATTTAAGTTTAGAATCACACAGTCTGATTCCAGGCTCAAGTTCTGTTAGTGAAAATCCCGGCCAGGATTACAGAACACTGAGGGGCCCTGAGTGGCCGAGTGGTCTAAAGCACTCACCGTTTTGGATCACCGCCATCTCACCTCTGTCTGGTGTGTTCAAGTCTCAGGCTTGGCTAACGTGGGTACGTGAGAAAGCTTGCCAGTAGCCTCTCGTGGGTAGGTGGTTCTCCTGGGGTTTTCCAGGGTTCTTTCTCCACCAGTTATACTGGCCGCCATGTATAGCCTATCCTGTGCTGAAAAATGGTGTTAAACCCAACAACAACAACAACAAAACAATGTACACTGTTATGAGCCTTTATGCTCAAAGAAACTTCCTCTGACACTATTTGATAAAACCTTTACCAGAATTATTAGCAAGATAAGAAAGTTTTCAATGTTTGGTTAAAATGACATTGATCTTATTTTGATTTTGTACATGATTAAGGCCATTAATGCATTAAAGTTCGAAATTCCCAACCTAATTTGGCTGGTCAGATAACAATCTGACCCAAGCAATTACAGAAAGATCTAAGACATTGATTCATAAATGAGAAAAGAAACAGAAACAATACATAAAGTTGAAATATAATTGCCAGGAGAAGTACATAAAACAAAGAGGAAAAAACTAGGTTCTGCAAAGAAAATGCACAGTCAGTCCACCCTTACTCATTCATTTCTCTCTCTTTCAATGACTGATACAATGATCTTTCTAGCAATATGTCTTTTATTGGCAATATTAAGTTACATGCAAGTAAGTGTCGCCAAATAACCACAGAGTGGAGGGGGTAAAGAATTTAAAAAAGAAAATAGTCAAATTAACCCGAAGCCATGGTTATGTCCCTTTATTTTCAAGACATTTAGCTACCATACATCCACCATATAGACATAACATCATGTAAAGGTTGGGAGGAGGGAAAAAGAGACAGGCTGTGCTTAAATCATCATAATGTTTCCACGAGAGGGAAGGTAAATGAGACAAGAAGCAGCACAAATGAAAGCTACTGCACAGTATCAGCACATTTAATATTTATTTTTTTTTTTACTTTTTACTTGTGTAGCACACCAATGACTACATCCATGATCTGAAATGTCATTATAGTAAATATTCTCATTCAACATTGTAGCAAATAACAGTACTCTTCCAGTTAAATTAAATTGGACCAGAACTAGACACTTTTGGTGAAATTAACATGAAATGATGTTGCCACTCTGAACTGCCAGTGTCCCCATAAACTTAAGAAATCCCCATACCTTGATCATTATGGGAAAACTGATGTACATAAAATGTTACCCTGACAGCTCATCCAAATTTCAACACTGAATTTTTCATGATGAATTTTGGTCCAATTTTCAGTTTTCACTGTTCTGTTTCACACTTGAGACTGTTTGAAGAAATAAAAACAAGAGCCCAGATTTTTAACGAGACATGTGAAAAAATAATTTTCTTCGCTCGATAATAGATAGGTTAGTAAAAACTGGTAACTAATCATAAATGTTATCTGATTCCCAATAGTGCCGAATAATACCAACCTCTCTGAACATCACTGACCAATACTGCTTCAGTACCGTCACTTACCAATACTGCTTCCCTTGGGGTAGAACAAGTTAAATTATTATTGGACAAACAGATGCACGGATACTGAGATAGGACAGATCACAGTACAGTCCACGGCTAAGAATTTCCAAAACCCAACATACAGTTCACGTGAAATTCATCATTAGGCCAGTGATTTTTTTCCAACGGGCATGTCTGGAGCAATTCAGTTTCTATCAATGTTCAAACACTTGCACAAATGCATACTTCTAAGCCCAATTCACTCCCAAAGTTTTAAACTGGTTGCTTTCACAAAGAGGTTATTAGCAGTAAAGAGAGAGGATATGAAAAATAAGTGACAAACACATACTGTTCAAGTTCCTCACTTTCTCATGGCACTGCATTTGCCTAACAACTACTTGATATGACAAACTGTCTACTTAAAAGGGGATCAATTTAACATTATCAAATGTCACAAATTACTAGGTTATGCTAAGTTAACTTCCACTGTTATAATACTCTAGAATTGGAGAGAAGTACAATTTAATTTTATATACCATATATACTCGCTTGTAAGCGTAGCCAAACTGCAAACAACAAAACTCCTGATTTACCATAGCATAATGTGCCTGCAGACCTGGGTATATATTGTTTGTTCTACTGATTACTCCTTAAAATGTGCAAAGACCCAGATCTGCCAGCACATTATGCAATGGCAGATATGGGTCTGTGCAGTTTGCAGTTGGACTCAACATCTTAGAGAGTATATATGATACTGTCTCAATGGAAAATCTGTGATACAGTGAAGTACAACCTTTTTCCAAAATAGATTTCTCAAGTTCCAATCTAAAAGATGCATTTGCAGGATTGCACTGACTTCAAAAAATAAACTGCACTGAAAAATCAAAAGACTGAATGAAAATTGCATTATATTTAAAAGCTCTACCTTTATTTCTTCATTCAATCCCTCCTATTTTAGATATTTCAGCTCAAAATTTTCAGTTTTAGAATAGGCTCTGGTTTCTTTCTGCCTGCCAGTCTGTCTCACATAAAGTGAGAAATGAAAGCCACAAAATGTTTGCTGATCATAATGATAGACTACTTTCATCTGTTTGAGTACATTATGAAAAATATGCCAGAAGTCGACTTGCATCATGCCCAAGTGCAAGGATGGATGGGTGTGGCATGCTACATATAAATGGAAACATTCTCTACTAACCAAATGATGCTGCATTCTTGTTCAGTCAGGCAGTCTAAGAAAAGAAATCAGATCTTAATTTGGAATATTTACATCCTGTGATATTTTCGTAACTGGAATATTTACATCTAGCGATGTTTTCATAACTGGAAGATTTACACACAGTGATATTTTCACAACTGGAATAATTACATAAAGTGATATTTTCATAATTGGAATATTTACACCCAGTCATATTTCATAACTGAATATTGTACACACAGTGATATATCCATAACTGGAATATTTGCATTTCTGAAAAAATTCCAACAACGGAATATCAAAAGGCACTGCAATGCTCTATTTTTGACATTTTCAAGTTTCTCTCAAAATAAAAAATGTGATTATTTCCATGAAGGAGTGTATGCATCCAGCACATTCTTTCTTTCAAATACTGCTATGAAGTCTTTAGAAAATACAAATAAACTTCAATATTCCAGTATTAGAATATATGTGACAATCACAAATATCCTACTTTTGTCATTTTGTGGAAATATTCCCAACATGGAATATCTTTGACCCCTGTAAATATTCCTTAAAGGAAAATATTGCAAATATTGACTCCATATAAAGGATCCTGTTATCACACAATATTCCATGTCTGGAATATCTGTCATTGATTCAAATACTTTATTTTCAAAAGATCATGGAAACTCAAGACATTCGTACAAGGTATCATTACATGAAGCCAATCATCTGTTTACTGCATCCCACTAAGTTCTCAGATTTTACTTGGAGACTTCATAACTATTGAAGACTTACTTGCATTCAACAGAAAAGTAGCATTACGATGTCTGATTTCTGCCTCTTCATTTTTTTCACAGAATGACAAAGCCAACAGGTCTGATTCAGAAAGGTCATTTCAATTAAAAATTCTTGTCATATCAATCCTATAGATCTATCTGTAGAAAATACAATGCAAATTAACCTATGCCAATTGTTTTATATTTAGTGTCCAAGTTAGTGTATTACAACAGACAAGATAGTCTTTGTGCAACTGAATTCACAACTAATGCACTTGATTTTATATTTTAAAAAATGGAGAAAAATGATAGATATATAAGAAACAAAATCAGTGAAAACTTAAAAAAAAACAAAAAAAAAAACATGTACTCCATGCAAGAATAATCTGGTTTTGGCAATAAGCAAAATTTTTAGATTTTGTAATATTACAGGGATTTACAAATACACTTTCCTGACTCCAGGGTCAAGCTCAAATTTTGTTCAGCCAAGCTCAAGTTTCCAAGGCACATGTCTGCCTGCAGGCAAGTCCAAAAAAGTGGAGAGAGAGAAAGGAAGGTCATATTTCATTTGTAATGCTTTATAGTTCTGCAAGTTCTATATGTTGCGATCTCACCACAGCACATATCAGGGTTCTCAACAGATTTAAAAACTGAAGAGTCAATTGACCCTGGACACTAAAATCTCATAAGTCAAAACAAAAATCTCAATAGTCAAAACTGGAATCTCCAGAGTCAATGTTTTTGAGTCATTAGCTCAAAGCTGCAATCATTTCTTACTCAAGGAGCAAACTGAAGCTAAAGATTTGAGGTGGTTTATTTTCATAAATTTTGGAAATTTATTCCCTTTCTCATCAGAATTGTTACGAACTTCCTGATTCTTGGGAGTTTTAAGGTCAGAATGATCACTGCTAGCAGGTTTGTTTTGTAGACATTGGCTGGGTTCTTGAGGGTGATGACTGTTCAATACCTGTCCAATTTAAGTTATCTTGTGGAGAAAATTTCTGAGTTGGACAAGAGATGTAATCCTGAGTTTCATTTTCATTAGCGAATGTTTTTCAGCATTTGGAGTAAGCTTATTATGTTTTGGCATTTTTACATGAAATGAACTAAAGCATATCAACTGCCCTGGGGCCCCGAGTGGCCAAGTGGTCTAAAGCACTCTCCGTTACGGATCACTGCCATCTCACCTCTGTCTGCGTGGGTTCGAGTCTAGGATTCGGCGAATGTGGATATGTGAGAAAGCTTGCCAGTAGCTTCTCATGGGTCGTTGGTTCTTTCCGGGGATTTCCCGGTTTCTTCCTCCACCATTAATACTGGCCACCATGTATAGCCTATCGTGTGCCGAAAAATGGCGTTAAGCCCCACAACAACAACAACAACAACATCAACTGCCCTTAAACATTCCTCTAAAACATCATAAACACAATAGCAATTAAACAAAAAATAACCAAAATATCAAAATACCTACTCATGTGTTTCTGCCAAAATAATTTTTGAGTCAATCTCTCCTTTTTGTCTCATCTCTGCCAAAGGTCAGGCAATTTTTTTATTAAAAGACTTGAAACCTTTGATCTCTTCCTCACTTATAACAACTTTACAAAACATCCAACATTTGGCCATAAATTCTCCAGATTACAGCAGCAAGGTAATCAATTAACTGCTTGCTGTGTACCGCTGTTATCCTTCACAATCTTGTTTAATCAGGCACCTGTATGCATCATTGCACCAGTACAAGATTCCTGGTACCATGTACACCAGATATTGTAATATGGGGATAGAATGCACATTATACCAATTTTGGGGTCATATAATAACAACAACAACAATAATAATAATAATAATATTATTATTATTATTCAAAAGTGGTTGGGTAGATTTCAACTACAAAATGGTATGTGCTGTACACGGCCTTTAAAACAGTAGTTTTGTCCAATAGCTGGTAGAATCACATGTACCGGTGTGTTGGGCAGACAAACAAAAGTCGATATTTGATCAAACATTAACCCAGTCAAATCAAAACTGATTTCCCTCATGCTCTATTATCAACACCAAAGATAATCTTGAAAAAATATAACCCTGAATCAGTTAAACCCACCTAAGTGAAACATCAGTGAACTGTTAACTATGCACAGTTCATGCTAATTTTACAATGATGCAATATTATTGGCTGAAGTTTACAAAGATGTGATATTATTGGACAATAAGGTGTAAACAGTAACTGTCACAAAACATCAATGTTATGGACAGCAACAGTAGGAAATTACGGCAAAGTCAAATCAAGGGTAATTAGACCGCTACTCCTTCCCAAATCAATGTGTGTCATAAAAATGCACAGGATAAAATTTCCATGCTCCAAAAATGGTTAAAAGTTTGAATTCCAGGTGTCAAAACCCAAGCATATAACAGCTGTTTAGTGTTTATATGTACCACATTCTTCTATTATATGCTTTACAATCTGCAAGTTTTATCCTCAGCAATCTCGACACAGTATATATATCAGCTTCTTTGTTTAGTGTTTATTTGTCCCGCATTTTTTTGATTACATAACTGGTCAGTTTCTTTAATCTATCATTTGCCATGTCCATCTTGCAGTCAATATCAAGGTCACTTGCATTTTCTATTGCAGACAAGATAATGTGAATATTTAATCCTTAAAGCAAGTTTTGACAAATAAGGAGTAAATATTCATATTTAAACTGATAAGTAACATTTTTATCATAATATTTTTATGTCTCCAGGATTCTATGACTTTCAAGTCCAAACCTATGTGAGAAAGCTTGCCAGTAGCTTCTCGTGGGTTGGTGGTTCTTTCCGGGGTTGGGCAATTTCAATTTTCCAGTCAGCTTGCCTTGGTCAAGATGACTTTCATAACATTTTTAAATTGATATAAACCTTTTTTATTTAAAGAAGGTATGACTAAACTTCATTATTTCAATGACAATTCTCCATGACAATCATGAACATTTCACTTTTGGTATTTTTGGCAAATTGTCTCAACCTTGTAAATATATGATCACTGCCAAACATTTTCTCCAGGAATAATGCAAAAGTATTGTCACAAATACTCTAGTTTTGGAAGGATTCCTGGAATGTTCTGGATCTAGATTTGGGGATGCATTTTGGCCCCATTCTCATGCTAAAAGTGGTATAAATATTTCCTAATTTGAGTATAACATCAATTCCCAAACATATCGTTTAAAAAAATCCAATGCAATTTTACTATAAATTACTAATGAGTGTAACAATGGATCTAAGGTTCTGAGTACCACAGGTCATTGATTAATTTAAAAATATTCAGGAATCATTCTTTGTAAATTTTGTGAGAATCAACAGTGTATGCACTCCAAATAAAAATTTCCCATTATGACAGTGACCCTTTCACATGTGAAAATTGTACACATTTAAAAGACTTACCTTTATTTTTCACTAAAATTCTCCTATGTTCAGAAAATTTCCCCCTCTCCCTTTTTTTCAAATGTAGGGCAGAATTTCTCCCATAAATTTTCAATTTTATAAAGGACCCTGATCAATATTCCAATACTGGAATACAGCAAAACCTGTTCAGTTCTTTTTATTAGCTCTGCACATCATTTCTCTAGTAAATTAAATTGCTAAATCTTTGCAAGATGGCATAGTGGTATCAGTAGGTAGCATGCTGGACTCAACCAAAAGGGTATGCAGGGATTGCACTGGGCTTTGCCAATACTGCAAATTGCAACTTTATTTCCTTACTGGCGAAAAAATATACCATCTGGTGAATTTTTGGGCAACAGAAAGTTTGGCTCTTAAACCACCTCTTACATTTACAAACAGCTATAGGTTCCAACGCTAAACTCAGAATGTCTCAGCACTAAATAACCAAATCTGTTGCTGTACTGTCAAACAACAAACTAAACCATGCAGTCTTTGTCTCTTCCTACAGTATACATTAAGAAGATCATGTACACACATTTACTGACCTTAAATAAAATATTAATTGTTCTAAAATTGACTGCTAGTATCCTAAATCATCCAATAATTCAGCTGTGTGACATTGTTTTGATATTCCAAGTATGTTGAACCCTGAAGCAGTCTATCATCCAAACAAACAATAATGAGATAATGCACCTAACTTAAGGAAGAAAACACAGGCTTCATGATTTTGGTGTATACTCATGGTGCAGATGCCAGTCCGTCTGGTAAACAGGTGTTTTGATAAAATGTTCCTTTCCAGTGAAAACAAATATTTGCAAAAGGCCATGTCCACAGGAATAGAGTAATATGCATCTTTCAGGTCAATTGAAGCAAAATAAGAATCTTTACAACCAAGGCTAAAGCTCTCCATTTTGAAATGGTTATGTAAAACATACATATTGAAGCATGCAGGTTAAGTAAAACCCTGATGCCCCCATCATACTTTGCTCTAATCAATATCTTAGATAAATATTTTATACAAGCTTAACCAAAGTCTATTCATTCCTGACTGTTGAATGCTCTGTACCTCAGTTGTCAAAACAAAAGTTCCAGATGAAAATTATAGATCATAATGGAATTTTACAGTGCCAGCCAGTTATTACACTGGGGCAAGAGAATATCTTGTTTAATCAATCTTACAAATGCAGGGTAGTACAGTCACCTTTATTGTGACATCAACATTGCAACATCCAATCTGGTTTGTGCTGGATCACACCTCTTTCATCTAAAAATATCAGTGTACTTTTAACACTGACATTGCTGAATGTATTTCTTGTGGTGTGTATATGCTGTTTTTCCTGGGAATATTGATCAATGAATAGTGAAATAAACTGAATAATTGCCATTTAAAGGTACGTGTTGTCAAATTCTAACAATTACACCTACAGCTGACAGTCAGTACCATTGTATGACCTGTGAATGTACTCCACAAAATAATCAGGGTCTATATGAAGTGTAACTTTATTGCGTCTAAATGGTGTGTTCAACCACATATTCCTTTCATATTGGGTTACTGCTTCTTGATGGGATAACACCACTGCCATGATGGCATAAATCTTTCAACTTGTGTGACACTAGTACAGAATAAGAGATTTTGAACAACATGCCTGAGGAAAAAAACTCATTCTTTACTTTCACAGATGAACACATGGCCAACAAAATCAGAGGGCAGCATGTGAGCTGGCATCATAATACACCAATGAAATCATACTGCAATGCATAGGAGCTGACACATTCAGTCTTGGTTCCTTTACTGTCCTTCTATAAAGGATTTTAATTAATGCATAGGGGAAAAACAGAGAGAAAGAGTCAAGGTTCCAGTGCATTAACCCACAGAACAACGAACTGAGGCTTAAGTAACCAGGATTCAAAGCATAATGGCATCAAAATACTTGAAAAAAGTATCAATCATGCAGTGCATGGCTCATCCAATTGGATGCTTGTTTGAAAATGCAGTCTATTCTTTATGGGTATTATGCTTTGATAGTTCAGAGAATACCTGGAATAACTTTTGCATTTCTTTCTAACTGGAATAAACTAAGGACACTCTAGTATGCATTGTTTCAAACATAAGCAAAAGTGCAGAAGAAAAGCACCTGATGTGAATCAAACATTGTTATTCCATTGATACAAGAAAACTTTATTATTTAAGTAAACCCCCACCCCTGACCCCACAAAGGGGTACTGATATCAGTTACAGGTTCAAGTTGATGGAGTGAAATGAGTACTTTTACCTAAATGATTACTGTTACTTTTAGACTATCACTGAGAATTCCTTCAACTCGGCAATGTTTTAACATAGACCTGATTGAAGAAATATGTTTCCTTTGGGGTTATTTTCCTCTTGTAAAGATTGCATTAGGACACATAAATTTCCCATTAAATTTTACATGTATGATGAGAAATTTTCAGGTGTAAATTAACCCATAGTGTGCAATTTCTGCTTGTGAAATTTGAAGCATGAAATATCTGGGTCTAGTCTAGGGTTACTGACAACCCTTGCGTTTTCTTTAGAAATATTCAACAACAGGAAGCTGCCTCTACCTAGTTGTGTAAAATTATCACACTACCTTTTTTAAGTATTTGCAATGACAGCAGATATTCCAAAACATCGAATACTGTAAAGAAATTTTTTAAAAGAACAAACTCTAATATTCAAATATTAAAAACATACACAAACATCACAAATATTTCATTTTTTTTATTTTGACTATATATATATATATATATATATATATATATATATCCCTGTTTTAGCTCAAATACTCTATATAATTAACTTACTGAAGATTGTGGGAAACTTTCAAAATATTTAAACATCCGAGACCACTACTGAAAATTCCAATATCAGATTATTTACCATGACCATATATTCCAATTTTTTTAATATTAAGGTAATAATTGTCCAAGAATGTGATATTAAAGTAATAATTATCACAAAATGTAATACTGAGGTAATAACTGTCCCTAAATTGAATATTAAACGATGAATTATTGATCTTGGATTTTTAAAAATTATATTAAAAGAAAAACGTATGCAAAATTCCAAGCATGGCATATATGTAGAAACAGCTGATATTCCATTTTTTCAACATTTTTAGTATGAACGTATATATTCAATATTTGGAATATAAATCATAAGGGAAACTACTCTGAAATATTCAGAAACTGGAATGTTTGTGAAGTCAAAGATGTTACTTTTTTGGAATATTTCTTTACATAAATGTATTCTAAAATTGGGATGCAAATGTAGACCAAGAGGTAGTTTTCCACGTTTTTATAGTATTACCATTAATGTCAGAAAGAAAAAGAGGCTGAGAATTACTTGTTGGACTAGAAGCAAAGATAGCTCAAACTAGATGCTGTTAATGGAAATCGGCTACCTTGATATTTAACACTTTACTCTTGAAGTTACTTCAAGACAGTAACAATAGATTACTGTCAAGTTGTCACTGTTTTACAAAAATGTGCCACATGTTCTATTAAAGTAATAGAAAATATCTGACTTGCAGTACATGTGCATAAGTATATATCTGATATACTGTATTATGTACCCATGTAAAGAAAACCTCAAAATGTATCATGCAGTACTTTCTCATTTTGTTTCTTTGCATTCTGCTGAGGTTCATGCAGATAGAAAAAGTCATACAAAGGTCTCCTCACATTCACCTTTCATATACAAAAGTGAAAAAAATCTGCAATGCCTGCTACCTGAAAACAGTGACATCTAATACAAGTTGTAGAAGACACTGCTGAAAGCAGGATTCATAACTGCAAATTTATGCAGGTGTTCACAAACACGTGTGAAATGTATCATGTACAGAGAGAATATTAGACCTCCTGGTTCTGACTTCATGTAACGTTACAACACTCAACAGCCTACATTTCTCTCCATTATCCTTCTCTGACCGCTACCCACCCCAGTCTCTCTCTCTCTCTCTCTCTCTCTCTCTCTCTCTCTCTCTCTCTCATGTGCTTGTCGATGTCGATTGGGCACAGCCCTGATGTCAATATGCATAATTTATCCTGGGATATAAATTAACTGAAGGGGGAAAGAGGCGTTAGTTCTACACGTGAACAATCTCTTACACTCACAAATGTCTAAAGGCTCCAACACTAAATATCAATACGGTTTTGACATTTACAATATATAATTTTTTTTATATAAAAAAGGAAAAAATAAACACAACCTTCCTACCTGCAAATGAATGGGCACTTTTTTAACTGGCGTCCTACTCGACATGCTGCCGTACGAAGTATGTCCTACTTATTCCGAATATCACCCAATTATATCTATCGCTGCGTTACACTGTCATCAACAAGTGTGTTCAATGAAAAAGACTATACGTTTCGTTCAAATAAGGTTCTGTTATTATCCCGTTAGTCCACAATAAGTAATAGTGTTTGCTGCAAGTTTCTACAATTCAGGTACAACGACCACTGGTTCAAATCAATTTATTCACTCCACAACCACTAGACACTCATGCAAACCATGCTAAGCTGTGAAAAAAATAGTGAGGTAGAAAGTTTTTGTATGTACCGCTTATATTCCTCTCGTTGTATAGAATATAAATACTCCTGGAATAATTTGCAAAACACAACATAAAGTCTGCCTCAGTTTGACAACGCTGACAATTTCGAGGCCGCTGTTTGAAAAAAAAAACCCGTCAAGTTATTCCTTTGCGATATGAGCGGTTTGAACGAAACCGGTGAAATCGATGAAACTTCGCATGCCCTGGAACAGGGATAGCTAAGACCAAGTACTCTAGACGGAAGTGCATGGATTGTACATGTCGAAATCTTCATAATAAATGCACGTGTCAAAATGTGGCGTGCTGAGTTAGTTTCGACAATGAATCCCACAGTTTAAGTAGTGCAGATGCATGGGCATTTGAATTATCTATATATCTGCATATCTATTTATTACAGTATAAAAACAAGGCGATACGAATGCAAACAACAAATACATTATTTTGTTACAATGGATACAAATGTGCTCTGCCAAGGAGATAAGATGCTACAATTTGACAACTTGACAATTCACGAATGCCTATTTTTTTTTCTGTATATAACATAAACCTTTAAAATTCTAAGTTCTCTAAATGTAATAAGATTTTATCTCCACAAAGTTTCCTGAACAAATAAAAAAATTAAATTTAAGTTTCAATTTAAAAAATTCAATTCAAATTACTTTATGAAAATAAATCTTTGGACACTAATTAAATCACGTTTAAACTACTGATTTTTTAAAAACAATTTAAGTTTTAAAGCAAATTTTACACGAGAAATGTAAAGTTTTACTAAAAGCCATTTTTATTTTTCATATATATATATATATATATATATATATATATATATATATATATATATA
>JAECUM010027963.1:0-20105 GCA_016617855.1 Megalonaias nervosa | reverse complement strand
GAAGGAGCCACAAAAAATGTTCATCTTGTATATGGCTACCACACTGCTTAAAGACTGCCAAAAATTTGGTAACGGATAGGCATACGGATTGACATACGAAAGGTGTCATGTAATATTCTAATCTTAAGCGTATGAATCAGAAATCCAAATCCATCTTTGATTTGGTTATGAGGTTTTTTTTTTTAAATAAACAAATTGAGTGAAACTATATAGTTCTATCATTAGCTATATTCTATCAACTTTGTACAAGAAGATGTACAGTTCTTTCAATTGCTACTGTCATTTACTTCGATTGTACAGAAGTATATGATTCATTGGCTACTGCCATTTACGAAGATTGTACAGGAGGCATATGATTGGCTATATTCCATTTACTCTGTACAAGAAGGTGTACGGTTCTATCAGTGGCTATTTCCGTTTGTTTTGATTGCACAGTAACTATATAACTTTATCATTGGCTACTGCTATTTACTTTGCACAGGAGATGTACGGTTCTATCATTTACTTGCTGTATGTTCTGGACTTTTTGTACTTGTGGATTAGCTGTCTGTTTTGGGATAGATGGTTAATTCACTAATGTGGGTTGTCCCTTCTGCTTTTTCTTGTAATGTCAGGCATTTTTGGGGTGAATGTCCTACTTTCCCACAGTTTTTGCACTTCCTGTGGTAGATGCAGCCTTTATACGACGTTTTTATGAAGAATCAGTGTAAGAAAAAGACTTATTTCATGGTCTTGATATTTTCTTTTCCAATCTCTTCGATGTTTACTCCGTTCATTGTTAGAAATCCAGGTTGGATGTCCATTCTTGCCTTCTCGACCTTAGTTTGAAATTTCTTTTCAAATTTTTCCACTGTAGTTTCTAATGGGATTTCTACGGGTATGTCTGTTATGTGTAGTTCTTCTGTCTTTTTTTTGTTTTTTTGTTGTTGTTTTTAAATCTTTCGCAGGTGCTACTAGTTCTTTGATATTGACAGTCTGCCCTCCTATTTCCATCTTTCCACAGGACATTATCGGTGAATTTCCAAATGGTCTTAAGATTTATGCCTTGTTTCCCTTTCTGTTTAGTGCCTGGGCTTGTTCGGTGAAATCTTTATTTATTATTCCCAAAGCGACCGTACCTATTGTCATAGTGGATTTCTTTTCAAACGGTATTTCGTTCATGTCGACTTCCTGTGTTCCTACCTTTTTTATAGGAACATTCTAGAAATGATCCCTCACTTATTTCAATCCTTTTCGTATCGAAATATTTCTCTAGTTCCTAAAGTTCTCTGTTTTGTGTTATTCTGTTTTTTCTCGTGCAGCACGTGAGCACAGTTCACTTCTTGTTGTCTTGGTTCTGGTTAATTTGTATATATATATAGCGCTGCTGCTGGCTGCTGCTGCTGCTAAGGTTGTTGTTGTTGAGTATATATATATATAATATATATATATTAAGAGTATTTTTTATCTTACGATAGTCCCTGCATATTCGCACAAAGTTCACAAACTTGTATTTTGTTGTTGTTGTTGTAGGGTTTAACGCCATTTTTCAGCACGAGATAGGCTACATATGGCGGCCAGTATTACTAGTGGAGGAAGGACCCTGGAAAACCCAGGGAAGAACCACCGACCCACGAGAAGCTACTGGCAAGCTTTCTCACGTACCCACGTTAGCCGAGCCCGAGACTCGAACCCACGCAGACAGATGTGAGATGGCAGTGATCCAGAAGGTGAGCGCTTTAGATCACTCTGCCACTCTGGGTCCCTCAAACTTGTATTTTCAGTCCTGTGTTAAAATCCTCTGGACTTCCGGGCCGTTTGTTTCGTTCGTGCCATGGCAAGGGTTTGGCTAAATTCGAAAGACTTTCCTTCTCAAGAATGAATGTTCACCTTTATCACACTACAAAAATTTTAAGAGATTTTATGGTCTACCGTGTAAAAAACATTTACACAGCAGTTCATGTATAGAGCAAATTGCTCTCTGAAAATGTGAACAATAGTCCGAACACAAATTTATTTATTTATTTTATTTATTTACTCTGCACTTAGAGCTGACTTTTGACAAATTTGCATCCAGACGGCGTAGACAAATTGTTTATTGATAAAATGAATTAGGCAAGGTTATCCGAGTTTAGAGAATTTGGAGTGGTTTGGTGTTTTTCGGTATACGTACCTTGCTTAAGAAGATGCGACAGTAGCTGTACCAGACTTTTCCGATGGTAGGCTTCAAACCCATATTCTTTCAGTCACGAGTCCTTGTACACTAACCACGACGGTTTCGAGTGACTCTTAATGATTAATCACCTTTATTGCTCGGCATCAAAACAGTCTGATCGGAGAGTTGTTACACATGAGCAGAGTCGTATATTGTATGAACATACGTGCTTGAAAAAATCCGCCTTAATCGTCTTAAAACTTGTTTCAGCCTTACATTTGGCATTTCCTTTCGAAGCAGAGGTATTTCTAGACCCCAATCCCACTCACTTAATTTTTTTTTCTGATCGTATTTTGTCTTGTTATGTATTATTTTACTGCAAAGGTGAACGTGTCGTTATGACTGATATACTCATTCTTTCAAAGTTTTGCAAATTTTTAATAACATGGTTATAAAGTTACTTCTTGCATTATCAAGGATACAGTAATACACATTTTAGTTGTAAAGAAAAGCCACTTTAACAAAGATCAGTCCATTAATCAATAAATCAATTGATAAAATGCCTTTCCTTTCCCGGAAAAATATCTATTAAAGTAAAGCTAAAGTTAAAAGCAATGCAAAATAGCCATGACAGAGTTTTGAAGGAAAACAAAGGAGAGAAGAAAAAGGCAGAAAGGAAGGAAGGGAGAAAGAAAGAAAGATAATGTGGTCCTGAATATTAGGACAGGAAAAGTTGTTATAAATTTTAGCAGACGGATCTTAAAATGTAACTTTCATGATGTTTAAATGGAAAATACATTGTTATTTAAACTAGTATATATATATATATATATATATATATATATATATATATATATATATATATATATATATATATATATATATATGATCAGCTTATAGTACAACTAATGATTCTTATGAGTGAGAACGTTTCCGGTGAGAGCGAGGAAACCAAGGATTCTACTAGAACCTTTCCTGCAGAAACATATAAAAAAGGGCTTTGTAAAATATGACTAGCAAGCTGTCAATGGAAGTAACTATAGGTACTATGAAGTATCAAAGAAGCCTGTTTTAGTAGAAAATGAATAGGGACACGGCTAAGACCCAGCATCTGCTGATGTACACTGTGATGATGGCCCTAATAGCATAAATGTGGATTATTACAAGGGCAGTGTAAATAATCGCAAGTGAGCTCTAACTTTTATTATGTTGAATATTTATGGATTAAGTACAAAGTTTAGTGTATATATATGTATGTATATATATATATATATATATATATATATATATATATATATATATATATATATATATATCGTAACAGGGAGAATTTATTTTATGATTTCATTTGTAAGTATGATGATATTGGTTTAGTAGAAACATGGTCTGCTAATACAACATAATTTGTACAAGATAGCTATAAACATTTTATTCTGAGGCTTAGGAACACTAATACACGAAACTAAGGGTGTTTGCTGTAGTTTAGCTTTGGCATACATATACAATACGAAACTATGGGTGTTGCTGTAGCGAGGCTTAGACATTCGAATACAATACAAAGCTCAGCGGGTTTATTGTAGCGATTCTTAATCATACTTAGACAATATGAAACTCAGGGTTTTTTGCTGTAGTGAGGGATAAAAATATTGTATTGTATTCTATTGTATAGTAGTCGACTGGTTGCATATTGGGTCATCTCCTGGGTCGCAGATTGAGTCGTGGTCACGGGTCGTCACTCACTCAAAATCGAGAGACGAACAGGGCGAAATTATGAGAGAAGAGAGATCTTCAGTTACTACCTGTATTTATGCAAGGTCGTGATAGCAAGATTTCCGTGCTTCTTGTAGGGCCTCTATACTGGTCAACGAAAGACCCAGTCCCTATACTTTTGAGATTCCTCGGGCTGGCCCTTTCCTGTTTGGCGAACTACGACCACATATGCTTGCTCCGGCTGACTGGTTATACTGCTTCATTTGAAAAGGACATCTCCACACCACATCGCATCATACTATACCACGATTGCCAGCACAGTTGTCCATTATATATATCCAACAGGCAGAATCAAGTGGCCAAAAACTAAGACGCTAGAAGGTGCTACAACGCCCGCTAAAATTTAAATTTAAAAACAAACTTTAACGAAACGAAAATTACGGTTTATGCGTTTTTCTCATTACAATATTAATACGATACGGAACTCAAGAGGGTTTGCTGTAATGAGGGATAAGCGTATTAATACAATACGAAACTCAGATGTTCTTTGCTATAGTGATGGATAGGCATATCAATGCAACAGGAAACTTGGGGGTGGGGTGGTGGTTGCTGTAGTTAGGGGCAAGCATATTAATATAATACGAAACTAAGGGGGTTTTGCTGTAGTGAGTGAGAAACATATTAATGCAATACGAACCTTAGTAGGTTATACTGTAATGAGGGATAAGCATACTAATACAATACGAAACTGTTTTTCTTTTATTGTTTTTTTATTTTTTATTTTTTTTGTTTTTTTGTGGGGGGTTGTTTGGCTTTTTTGTGTTCCTGTAGTGAGGGATAAGCATACTAATATATTACGAAACTCGTTTGTTTTGCTTTTTTTGTTCCTGTAGTGAGGGATGAGCATATTAGCATAAGAGAAAACTCCAGGTTTTTGGCTGTATTAGGCATGAGCATATTAATGCGATACGAAACTAAAGGGTTTTTCAGAAGTGAGGGATCACCATATTAACATAATAGTAAACTCATGGGGTTTTGCTGTAGTGATGGATAAACATATTAATACGATACGAAACTCGGCTTTTTTCTGTAGTGAGGTATACACATGTAATTACAAGTAAAAAAATCAGGGAGTTTACTTACGTTTGTAATGAATTATTTGGCCTATTTATTCAATGTAGAAAATGTTGACCTCGTGAGTAGTTCAAAATATAGTATATTTAACATTTGCATCATCAAACATTGGGCTTCAGTTTTGTAGAATATTTAGTCTAATATATGCTACACCTGAGAATTCGTCTGTACATTCTGAAGAGGGAAACATTCTTGTTGCTGAAAATTAAATTGCCCACTTGCAGTTAAAATATTCAAATTGTCAATTTATCGTAGGAGGGTATCTAAAGGCATGTACCAGTTCTGAGCCAGATTTCAGTGAGTTTGATGAATAACTTAAACTGATACTGTTTACTACATTCAAAATGTACATTTGCCCAACAGAAATAGCATGGATGAGGTACGTGCTAATTGTAATGTCCAAAAGTTATGAATTTTGACAAATCTATAGGTTTGAGAATCTTAAATGGCCGTTTGGGTAACGATCAAGGAGTTGGCAACCTTACATGTATGACGCATAATACGGCAAGCATGATTGATCTTTAGTCAGATTGTCATATTATGAAATTTACATCTCATTTTGATATCACATACAGATCTTAATCGAAACACCGTCCCGTTTACTAGGCTTGTCCTGGACTGGCACTATTTCTAATAGTGATGCTAATGCACATAATCCGGGTAATGATTAATCTGAGTTCTTGGCATATAGATTCATGAAAGCAAAATGCGTATCAGGAATGTTTGCGTCAGCAATTAGATAAGTTTTTATGTTAGACTCTTTACCATATCACTGAAATTCCTACTTTTGATATAGAACTGAAAACACTAGTTTAAAATATTTAGAATGCTACTGAAAATATTTGCATGAAAAGAAAATTGTGCAAGAATGTATGTTAATAGTAACAAAAACAGCATAATACATCAGTAGCTAATGGGGCCGGTATGTGGCCTCTGGGGCTGGCATGGGGCCTACGAAAGTCCATTCTCCCACCATCTTGGTTTAACATTGTGGGCTGCTATGGGGCAATGCGTAGTTATGGAAATTAAACCGTGTTGGTCAATATGGGGATCTAACACGCTTACTGTTAACCCAACAAACATCTTTACTAACAGAATGATATAATACCAGGATGGGGTCCTTGGATTTAGCATTGGGATATCACGTGACTTTTAAAATTAAGATGGCGACTGCAATTTTAAAGCTATGGGCGTGTTTTAGTTTAACATGGTGGAGTCATTGGAGATATCCCATCATGTTTGCGTCGTACCGGAAGTGACATTATGCATTCAAGCTTTCTAAGATAAGCAGAGTTTAAATAAAAGGCGGCAACAACATTGTCCAACGGCACTAAAAATAAAACAAGAGGCACTTGGTCCTAATTCAGCTCACCTAGCTTACATAACTTAACAGCTGACCATTCCACTAAGCAGGTTTATGTGGTATTGTAAGGACACAACCTATGTAAACTATCCCATGACATATGAAATATGCAGTCTCTTGTCCCTAATTGAAACCATTGAATGTCTTGATGTGAACCCATTTACCAAATTTTATCGAAATTTAATGAGAAATACAATCTCAGTATCTAATGTGTTAACAAGCTCTGCCAATCAGATGTAAGGTAGCTGAATAAGATAGTCTGTGTTTGGAGATTAACAAAAATCAAAACAAGTATGGCTTCAGGAATGTCAGCAAGCTCGGTCAACAAATATAAAAAATCACCTCATTAATATGCGCGTTGAATTCCTTCGAGATCTTAATGATATAGTCACATATTCTGAATTTGATGCAGTAACAAGACCGAACGGCGGTATTTACCTGTATTACAAAAATTCATTGAAGTTTGAAAATACATTTAGAGATAAAACTAGCACGGTGCATACTATCCATGACAATGTGTATACTATCCATGGCACATATATAACAAGCAAGTGTACTGCGCGATAATTTGGAACAATTGATAAGAGTTCGACTTCCTTACCGAAGGTGCCGTACAGCACTCCAGAAGCTCCAGGAACAACTCGACCGCAGATAGGAAGCAGATGTACCTATTGATCGGCTTAGGTGGGTCTAGCGTGCAGAGCAGGCTCTGTATCATGAATTTGTACGCTTGGACGTTATTGAAATCGAGGAGTCAGAATTACCCTTTGATCTTGACTTGGTACAGCCACCCTTGGCGCCTGTTCCCAGAAATTTAGACCTTGACTGGTATACTTGTCTTCGTGATGCCAAGGAAGGGGTTGAAGCAGAAGTCACTGGCAATTTTCGTATCGATGAAGACGATCCACTCGTACTTGGCTAATATGACATTATACTGGAGTACCAGGTCCGAGCCGATAGCCTGTTCTTTGACAGACAAATGACCGACACACGCGCTTTCGCTATTCTTGCAGCCTCTTCGTCGTTCAGACAGGTGAAAAGTTTATAATTTTCATTACTATTATCGTTCAGAAGAGGACGAGTGGACGGTAGTAGACACGCATGATCCAGGGAAGATGATTGAGATTTATCGTGACATTATTCTTGGAGTCCTTACTGGTATTGACAAGCCTTACTATGAAAAGAATCACATTGTGGTGGCGTTGGTGTACGGTCTCTATTCCGTTCAAAGGCCTGACCATGATAACTTGGTTCCATAAAAGGACTGCGATCTGACTTGCGTAGTTCAGCGCATGTATGACAACTTAAGAATGCTTCCAGAAGAAAAGGCCTGACGGAGGCTCGCCGTCAGACGATAGCTCTGTCGGAAAGGCAAGTTCACAGTACAGGCGCAACCAAGTGTGACGTGTAAGATCTGGAAAATATTCAAACTTGCACAACCTGCAGCTTTTCACTCGGGTCTTGCACCGTTGATGCTAAGCAGATAATATAGTACGGGCGGAACCGACCTTAGCAACCGCGCGCTCTAGCATGTAGACCTTTACAGACCATACACTTATCTCAGTGCATTTATCGCTGCTTAAAGTAACATCTCCATTGTGTACTGATATCTAAAAAACCGCTCAACCAGGGTATCGTTGAACTGCTCCCACAATACCCTGCGCGCGGTGGTTGTCGGCGTCTTCCCGCCTCACAGACACACCTTGCTTGGCCGAGAGTTACGACGCAGCAACAATCAGCCTGCAGAAAACTGGGCCATTTTAGCGGCACTTGCTTGTAGACAAGCACCAAAAAGCGCTTCCTTTGTGGCCAAGGGCTTGGCCTCTTTGTAACGACTGGCTATATCAACCACCGTCAGCGCATACATGTACGTGTGCACCTAGAGCGCAGCTGGTGTACGTCGTTAGGGTTGAACAATTAAGTCTCAGCCGGAGGTCTCTTGCAGCTTATCTATGGTGAACTTGCTGCTCCTATCCAACACTCAAAGTGTCGCTCTTTTGGACGCTAGCTAGTTGTGGCTGAATTTCAGACGTCATCTTTCGCCATCTGCCTGGCCGAGTCAACTCTTTTCTCCGAATGGGACAGTAGGTTTTGCGTTCTGCACTGGATGTCGTCCTGTGGTGACAGCAAACTGTCCCCTCTCCTACCATCAACACAGCTTCTTTTGTTGTTCTTGGTCTGTCGATTCGACCTCGTTTCTAAAAATATGACGGCAGATTGGTTTTATCTGAATGACAAAAATCGTGATGATGATGAGTTGTGCTTGGTCCTTCGGCCATTTACGACTATTTAATAAATGTTCGCACGACTTTCTATTTAATTATAGACCATATGAGGCCAGATTAAGAAAGGGCATGTTCTGTAGTACAAATCGAAATCTGAATCGTGAATTGGAACGTATATTATACTTGTAGTCAAATTCTTATTAATAACTATAATAATTATATCTTGTTGCAATTTGTTTATTTCATTCAAATTTAGAATTTAGTGTATAGAGCGTACTTGTGCCCAAAAGTGAAAATCAATACGGGATATGAATTACCCTTCAAGAACTGAGTGATCTTAGTTTTTTTTTACACGTTCATGATAAACTATAGTTTTGTTTTAGATAGTGAAGGAAAGAATAAAACTTGCCATAGTACAGAGTGTTTAAAAAAAAGAGGTTTTCGAGAGCCAGATTGAATCTCCAACTGTCAGACTGTTTGGAGCAGTTGGTCTCTGGTGATTACTTGCTGCTCCTTCTCCGACGCTCCAAGCGTCGCCCTCGTCGAGATAGCTTGTTCCCGGTGACTACTTGTAGCTGAATTCAAAACGTCATCTTTCGCCAGCTGCCTTGTTGCATCTACCCTTAGCTTCGATGAATAAGTAGTTTTACACTGTTTGCTCTGGATGTTGTACATCCCTTTTGCTTCCCATCTGAACAGCAAGGGTTGCCGTTTTTGATCTCTCAATCCGACCCTCTGTACCTTATAGATAGCGGCGGACTGTGAAATGATTTTAAGATGGTCAAACGCATCACTTTATATGCCAGAGGCACGGAAATTAATAAAAACATCCTTCGGTTAAGTACAAAGAGAAGATAGTGCACATTTCAGGATGAGTAAAGTGAACGTGAAGGAGAACATCACCTAGAGAGTCAAGAAAGATCGAAAGATAGAGAATGCATGAGTATTAAAAATGAGAAAAGAAAAAATTCATAATTTAACAACTCTTTGGTCTTAAACTAAGTGACAAAGAGCGGAAACCAACAAGGTTTGTAAAATTCAACAAATAATAAATTTCCCAAGTAGAAAATGAAAATTTGAAAGGAACTTACGGCGTTGTGAATTAAATCCTAAATAGTCCTAACAGTTTCATCACAAGTTCAGAAGTATAGAGAGTTATAAATAAATATCAATGGTGTTATGAATGAATTCCAATCTTGAATGTGTTGATGTGCCAGTATTCTTGAAATTCCACTGGTGTTATGAATGAATTCCAATCTTGAATGTGTTGATGTGCCAGCATTCTTGAATGTGTTAATGTGCCAACTATCTTGACTTATGACAATGATATAATCCAGAATGTCCTTGAATTAATTCACATTAAGTAAAATAGAGATTTAGTCCTAAAGTCAATGAGCACTTTGTAATTCCAAAGAATAATTTAAATAAGTCATTTCAAGCTATAACTGAGCACAACTACATGACAGATTCTAATAGACAGATATTAAAGTAGGAATGAGTAATTCTGATGTAAACAACTTTATATACCTTCCCACTTTCCCTATAACCATTTTCTGAAAATACTCTGTCATCTTAATGAAGAAGTACTCCAAACTGTAAACAAGGTCAGGTCTGTTTACTTAAACATTAGCGAATCAACCTAACAAATATCAAGTAGAGTATGGATTTCCGAGGGGAAAACCAAAGTCCTTAATTCAAATCCAAGTAAACATATTTATGAAAACTATGTTAAAGTTTAGGCTACGCTCATCGACAAAAGTAATATGTTGTTTACAAAATGACCCTTATAATCTACAAGCATAGACAAAAATTAAACACAAAATACCAATATGCATAACATAAAATAATAACCAATAAATCTTTTTTTTCTAAATTAACATTGTTACAATAAGCCCCGCTTACTCAATAATCAACACAGAATGAAATATAGAAGATTACGGCCCCGCTTAATCAATAATCAATACACAGTTTGAAAATAGAAGATTACGGTAATCCATCCTCTTCAAGTACACTATTTTAATTCTCAAATCGAAACAAACTCAACTACAAACATTTAAATATGAACATATTTACAGGGCTGACAACGTTGGGAAGTGAGATACGGACGCCAATGATATAGGTATATTTCGGTTTGCCATCGATAGATACTGTTTGTGAGGTAATGAAACGAACTAACCATAATCACCACTAAACCGTATTTCTAGTTTTTCATCGTTTTTAGGGAAATGGGATTCAAAACGAGATAGCAAATGTTCTACAGGGAATCCAAGACTTCACTGACGAACAAAGCAGATATACATACATAGTATTGTCCACACACTACTGAATCTGATTCTTATAATCTCGTATTATTGAACTGAGTTACAAAACAGTATTTCTTCTCATGAAATCTGTGATATCGTCTTCAGCATAGAGTAATTCAGGCGAATCAAAATATAAACAGCCATCCGATGGATTCCTGGTCAATGACTTTCACTGATGCTGACGTAAACTCGAATGTTCGATGCGAAGTTCATCTTTGGCAAATAACACTAAATTTCAGGGCAGCTGGCAGCTGGCAGCTGGCGGCAGATTGGTCTAATCTGATTGACAAGATCGTGTTGATGATGAGTTTTAATTTCAGTCTGAGTCATGTTCAGCCGTTTTGCCATTTAAAACTATTTAATCAATGTACGCACAGCATACTATTTAATTTAAGTCCGTTTGAGGCCAATTAAGAAAGGGCATGTCCAGTAGCACCTGAATTATGAACTGAAACATCCTGATAGGAAAACAAATTTTACCCCCCCCCCCATTTAAAAACAAATATAAAAACATTATCAAGATAAATAAAACAACAAAATCAACAGCAAAGAAAAATATTTCAAACAAATCAACCAAAATTAAAAGCAAATAAAAATGTTATATAAATACTTTACCAAAATTGAAATATAACAAATTCTAACAATAATTTAAAAAATCAACCTTTGAAAGGAAACAATTATAACAAAATTTAAAAAAATTAAAAAATGAAACGTTTATAATTTGCAATTAAAATAAAATGAAAATATTCTTGAAAAAATAACACAATTTAGAAATTTAGAAACACAAAAATTACAAAAGAAAAAATAACAAATTGTAACAAGAATTTAAAATATTATCAACCAACGTATCAAAATGTAGAGAGGATTAAACGTTTTTGCAAAAATCTATTAACAAAATCAATAAATTTTAACAGAATCGAATGTGTCAGAATTTAACAGACAATGTAAAGAAATTCCTTTCTCTCCGTCTCTGGGTTTGTGTAACGACGTCTGATGGTGCATAAATTTATGTGTCTGTCTATATAATAATAATAATAATAATAATAGTAGTAGTAGTAGTAGTAGTAGTAGTAGTAGTAGTAGTAATAATAATAATAATAATAATAATAAAACAAGACATTTTCATGTTCACTTTCATTTCAAATATTTAAATGAAATAGGAATCATAATACAATTTCAATCATTGAGCAAAATGTCCATTTGCTCTTCTTAGTGTCTTGCCTTGAATTTCTATAAAGAAATGAGCTATTTGCTTATCTTCTTCTACCTTAATTTCTTCTTTTTAATGCTTTTTCTCTTCCTTCACCTTCCTTTGACGTTTTGGACACCCTTGCACAGGACATATAAAACATTAGTCCTTGCTTTTGTAGCCGGACTCCATTTTTCCGTTCTTAGGCTCACGGGTTCCTTTTCTTGGACATCGTGGGCATTCTGGGACCTTTGCACTTCTCTATCTATCTTCACTTTTATCTCAAGAGCAGTGTTGAATTTCCATATGTCTTGTTGGATGATGCGTAATTTCGAATAAATTTTAGTAAATTTCTCACCAGAAGTTTGATCTGTTGCTGTTCTTCCATCTTCACAGGTTGAAAGTCTATGAGGAACTCCATCTTACCTCATGTCTCCTCTGTCTGTTTGTCTTTCTCCATACATACACTGTATATAGTTATTCTTGAATTGTTTCAGTTTTTTTTTTTTTATAAACAAATATAAATATTTAACTTGGTTTCAAAATTGGTTGTTTAATTTTTTCTGCATGTGCCTTCAATATTTTGTATTTAAATCTTGTTGATATATATATATATATATATATATATATATATATATATATATATATATATATATATATATATATATATATATATATATATATATCTGTGTGTGTGTGTGTGTAATTTTTTGAACAATTTTGGGGATTGTGATTTTGTTATTATTTGTTTTATTTTTAGAAGTTTGTTTACTTTCTTATAAATATTTTATTGTATAACAATTAATTAATTTTGGTTGCTTAAATTTGTTTAATTTTATAAAATATTTTAATAATATGTTTTAAATTGATTTCTTTTGGTTTTTAATTTGTTTTGCTTCTGTAATTGTAATTTTTTGTCAAAGTTTTGTTACAATTTAAATATTTTGCGATATAGTTTGAAGCAGAGCATGAATACGTTCAATATCTTTACCTCCTTGTCGGAACAATTTTGGAGGAAAGATCACGTGTGAAATCATTATCATCAGTTGTAAAGGGAACGCCATTACCTTGGGGCTCTTCCTGAAGTGTGTAACATCTCTGTTTACTAAATCTGTGGATGTCTTCGTTAACCTCTGTGCCTCTGGTATATTAAGTGATGCATTTGACCATCTTGCCATTTATCGTTGACCAGACAACAACCATGAGTTCAAGCATACGCAGATGGCATTGAGCCAGTTTGATCATTTCTAGCACCTCCAAGAACAGGTAGATGAACTGGAAAAAGCAGACTTGTGAAGAACCCTTGCAACCGTTACATAATGTCAAAACAAACTAGTAAAATATCTCATAAAGAAAGGAAAGGAACAGGAAGAACGGGAGTAGGAGAATAAGTGAAGAGCTGCAACAATACCACCAACTAGAATAGTAGCAAGGGGAGCAGCATCAGCAACAGTCATCACCAGAAACGTTAATACCGAGGATGTACAATTTGTAAGTCAGGGTCACTTTAACCTGGTCATCTCTGTAGATTTATGGTGACAGTATAGGTGTGGAAGCAAATGTTCTGGGTGTGGAGCCCGTCTTGGGTGGTGCAGACACTAAGATTGTTTTATAATTTTTCAATCGAGTTTACCTTCAAGAATATCTCAATCAAAAATTGTAGAAAAATTGTCTATAACAAGAAATTACAAATGCAGCATGCGGATATACTTGAGGAAAATGAGAAACAGATTGGTGAAACTTATTACCAAACATAATAAATTATTGGCTACAGCAAAATTTACCATAATTTGCAGATGTTTTTGATCAAATATTATAGGAGATATTTAAAATATTCGTTTGGTAGTTGATTTGCATTTTGTAGTGTTCCACAATTTTTGGCAACATTTTATAATCATATAAATGTCCAGTGACATTAGGCAAGTCAGGTACAGTTACCTGTATAATCAAGTCTTTAGCATCGAAAATTCATGTAATGTGTATATCAACGATCTTGAGAGTTTGTGCGATTTGTGGTTTCTGCTAGTTTTCTCTGCTCCAGACTTTATATATTTTCTCTTCCCATGTTTCATGTCATGTGACAATCGTATTCAAACATTTTGAATCACTCTTTTCATATTTGGTAAGTAGCTGTTGGGTGATATCAACTCAAGTTTATTTTTTAATAGCCTTTCAACAAATATACCGATCTTGCCAAAACTTTCCAGAGCCTCTAACGATTCTTTAATATATTAAGAACAGCTGATGAATTAATGCCCATCGTAACAGAAATATCATCCTCTGTGGTTCGAGTATTTTCATCATCCGCCCCCCCCCGTCCCTTTTTCAGAAGTCACTTCCCGTTTAATGCAATTTTTCAAGCATCATACTTTCGTAATGATTTATGTGCAGCAATAAGAGTAAATTTGTATCAAAAGGTGACAAATATTGCCCAAATAATGTTACCAGTATTAAGATTTTCACATCCAGCTCAAATATGGGAATTACAGAAATGTCTGAACAAAACAATGTAACTGGTGTTGAACACGAAAGTTTCTGAAAAGAATACAGTATTATGGATACCATATTTGTTTTACACACCCTCATAAGGAAATATTCTTGAACATGCAATAGCAGACTCTGCTTTACATTTAGCAGACTTTGAGAAGGCATTTGCCATAGCATGCCGTCAGTACACGCTTGTAAGTCAGGTCCAACTGCAAACTGAATAGACACAGATCTGCCGACACATTATGTACCAGCAAGTCTGGTTCTGTGCAGTTTGTTACTAGTAATGTGTAGAACAAATAAAATAGACTCTAATCTGCAGGCGCATTATTCTATGGCAGAACAGGATCTTTTTGTTGTCTGCAGTTTGACTCGTCTTATAAGTGAGTACACATGGTATATTGACGAAAACAAATGTTGCATTCTTCTGAAAAAGAGGCATTGTATGCAAGCATTAAAATAATTTTATTTTATTTTGTTATCACAAATTATAAGTGGCTTCCTATTATAAATACCCTGGACTGATAATCTCGTCGTGTGGTGCTTGGTATAAATGCCAGTATTACCTGAACTTTATTCTCATTCTACGGCTTAGCTTTGGAAAACTATTGAATGAAATATTGTTTAACGCTTTTAATTCAACGAAACTGCCTGTCCTATCCCATGTACTGAAATTCGGGGGCTTTTGCAATGTGCCTGCCATTGAGAGAGAGAGAGAGAGAGAGAGAGAGAGAGAGAGAGAGAGTACGTGGAAACTACAGTAAATATACACTGTAATTTGCAAAGTCTTATGTAAAGTTTTATGCAAAAGATTTTGCTATGGGTGAATCAGGGAGAAACAGTCTTAAATTGACCTACATTTTGAAGCCAAACAAACATTGATTTGAAATACTCAGACTGTCCAACAGTACTCCAAGAATCATTTCATGTAAATCGGGTGAATTATACTGGTAAATAATGATAGAGCTCGCTATTTGCTTGTGTAATATTGTTACAAACCAGAGGTATTTGCTTGACCGAGCGGTGTCCAACCCTGGCGCGATTCCGCTAGAAGTCATAAGTCTCCCCTAATCCAAAGATTTCTATACAACTTCTGTTGTAATTAGAAAGTCTAACGTGTCCATTCTATAAATAATTTTACTCTAATTAATACACGACCACAGATCTCACAACTTTCCAACTATCAACCGCACATCTGCATTGTTTCTTTTCATCAACTTTCCGTACCGTCAGCATTTCACACCGTAAATACGAAGCAGGGAAATAGAGTACCAAACACAGGGAACTATTATTACTACGCCACCTTACGCCAGTCGAATTATGGTTTCGGGCCACATTTCGCCTGTAAAATTGCATCACATTTGCCACCATGGCGACATAAATGGTATTTGCCCCTTCTTGTTTATTCCATTGTGTAATTTACCAGTTTCCAACCATAATCACTGCTCCTGGAGTCACACAACCAATGTACACCACAAGATTTTAAAAAGGACTATAGAACGACAGGGACACTCATGCGGCTCTGACCTGAATTCACCAAAAATAAACCATGGCATCATGGAAACTCACTAACACTTCACTCCGTGACGTTTGTTCCTAGTAATTGGCTTATTATTTCGGGCTAAGGAACATTTCCACTGGATCGAATTCCAATAATCAAACAAATAATCACAAAAATCTAAGAATTCTATAAAATGGGGCGCTATAACAAAATGCGCTTGCTTCAAATTTATTACAATATATTTTTCCGTCTCACTCACAAGTATGGTATTCTTATATATTATTTTACCGTAGACGTATCACTTATAAATCTGGTCCAAGTGTATACAACATAGACCTTGGTCTGTTGCTGTATGTAGATCAGGATCCGTGTTGTTTGTTCTACTGATTACTCCTAACAAGCTTCATTGACCTAGATTTGCCAACACATAATGCAACTACTGATCTTGGTCGATTCAGCTTGCAACTGGACCCAACTTATCAACACGGTATGTAATCTGGGCTCGTGGCCTACATTGCCTCAAAAAAGACATATCCTTCTAGGACCGGTTGGACACCATGAAGTGTCCCTGGGCAATGGCATTTTATTCCATTTGCCTTGCAAAGATACAGCCTTCTTGTTGAGGTACTGTCTGTGCACCACACTGTTCATAGTGTTATTATTTAGGACACTGTGACCAAAGGCTTTGAACCTCTATCATTACATGATAATCAAAAAATTCCATGTAACTTTGTTAACTTGTGTTAAAATATATTTGCAGAATAGAAATACTGTATGTACTCGCTTATAAAATGAGTCAAACTGCACACTGCGCGACAATGATCTGCCATCCCATAATGCACCAGCAGATCTAGGTCTGTGCAGTTTGTTAGTAGTAATCAGTAGAACAAACAACATAGACCCTGATCTGCAGGCATATTATACTGTGTCAGATCAAGATCTTATGTTGTTTGCAGTTTGACTTGTAAACGAGTATATAAGGTACTTTCAAGTTGAATATTTTCCCACATCCACCTAAATAAACTGTAAATAAAATGCACATGGGGGTTATGCACAGTTTGGGTCAAGTAAGGAAAACCACAACACAATCTTTTATCAAAGGTATATGTTTTTTAAGGATAAAAGAGCAGAAAGTTTCAAACAAGCCAAATTTCCTATGCAAAAAAGATGATGACGTTGGTTACGTTGGAAACACGTATGCCCCCACTGCATTAATGGTCACTGCAGTAAGAAACAAAATGTTGCGTGACTGTAATTGCTGGTAACAGGACAGTAATAAAGTTATTCATTAGGGCCCCTAGTACACGAGGAGGTGAATTGCCTGTTACATGTAGGTTTCACACTTGTATGACCAATTTTGATGGAGTTATTGCTCTCTTTCTTTTCATCTCCAACAGAGGAGATACTTGTAAACAGCTCATTTTTATGAATTTGGTATGTACACCATCTCATATACTAATGTGTGCCTTATAGTTTTAGTTTCATTTAAAAATGTTATGGCCCCATTTGCTTATCATCTTGCCTTTGATTTCTGCAAGATAATTTCACCAAAATTTTTTGGATTTCCACCAAATGCAGTTTGTAGCTTCAGATTGACGAGGCCCTTGAATGAATTTGATTCTTGATTGGCCATCCATCTGGCTTTCTTTCATTTTAAGCAAACTGAACATGCAGCTTAAAACTGATGTAACCTTGAAGAGTTATATTATGAAACCTTGAATAAATTGGATTTCCAGCATTCACTATCATTTACAAGAATTATGGCTCCTGAATATGCCGTCTTCTCCAAACTTTGGTTTTCCAAAAGAAGTGCGTCTCTTTAAGGCTTTGCAGGGCAAACTGCATAAAGCACAACCATTTGTGATAAATCTAATGCAGTTAGCTCCTTAAATGTTTGCTAAAATAAAAGAAAACATGCATTCACAATTGAGAGACAATTGCAAAAATAATAACTTATAAAAACACCATATAAATAAAAAGTTATTATACATGTAAATTGTGCTTTTGGACTTTTAGATTATTCACAGATAAGAATATAAGCCCACAAAGACATTTAGACAGTATTCAAATTTGGAAGCTTATAAACATTTTTCAGTAAATACGTTTCTTGCACTTAAATTATATCAAATACTTGCACATGCAATCTAAGCCAATTGTTAAGAAAACATAAAACAAGACTAAAAAAAGTACATGTTTTGTGAAGTGGGCTATTTCCTGAGAGAAATAAAAAGTTTTGCGAAAGTTGCACATTATGCAAATGGCACATAGACACATCAAATTTAATTTGTCTGGGTTATGTTGTATCTGCACACAATACTTGTGCCAATAATTTTCTTTTATAAGAAAGGTCTAAAACAATGAATAGCATAAAACTTGTGACAAAAAAAGCACAAATTGCTTACATGTCACTAAAATCAAACTGGGTCAGCTGTGTCAGAATACGTAAAGAAGCCCCAGCAAATTTAACACCTCGTGCTTAACTGCATTTATAATTAGCTAGCCCAGGACAGACAGATGGACATAACGAGCTAGCCCAGGGCAGACAGATGAACATAACAAGCTAATCCAGGAAAACAGAAAGACAATAAATTTTGTAAGTAAGTTTACTACTGTAAAATTTTAGGGATGAAGCAAAGGTACAACTATGTTAATGTTAATGAACATTTTGCAATATGAAAAGCTTGAATAAGCATAAACTGTTTTATGGTCTTAACTTGAATAAACATATCATGTTTTATAGTCTTAGCTTCATTAGAATGCATAAACCTAAAAAGCATAAAACATTTTATAGTCTTAGCTTCATTAGAATGTATAAACTTAAATACGCATAACATGTTTTAAAATCTTAGCTTCATTAGAACGCATAAACCTATAAAAGCATAAAACATTTTATAGTCTTAGCTTCATTAGAATGCATGAACTTAGCTTCATTAGAATCATAAACCTAGCTTAATTAGAATGCATAAGCCTATAAAAGCAAAAAACAATATATAGTCTTAGCTTCATTAGAATGCAAAAACCTAGCTTCTTTAGAATGCACAAACCTATAAAAGCATAAAACATTTTATAGTCCTAGCTTCATTAGAATGCATAAACTTAGCTTCATTAGAATGCATAAACCTAGCTTCATTAGAATGCATAAACCTATAAAAGCATAACACATTTTATAGTCTTAGCTTCATAAGAATGTATAAACTTAAATAAGCATAACATGTTTTAAAATCTTAGCTTTATTAGAATGCATAAACCTAAAAAGCATAAAACATTTTATAGTCTTAGCTTCATTAGAATGCATAAACTTAGCTTCATTAGAATGCATAAACCTATAAAAGCATTAAACATTTTATAGTCTAAGCTTCATTAGAATGCATGAACTTAGCTTCATTAGAATGCATAAACCTATAAAAGCATAAAACATTATAGTTTTAGTTTCATTAGAATGCATAAACCTATAAAAGCATAAAACATTTTATAGTCTTAGCTTCATTAGAATGCATAAACTTATAAAAGCATAAAACATTTTATAGTCTTAGCTCATTAGAATGCATAAACCTAGCTTAATTAGAATGCATAAACCTATAAAAGCATAAAACATTTTATAGTCTAAGATTCATTAGAATGCATGAACTTAGCTTCATTAGAATGCATAAACCTAGCTTAATTAGAATGCATAAACCTATAAAAGCATGAAACATTTTATAGTCTTAGCTTCATTAGAATGCATGAACTTAGCTTCATTAGAATGCATAAACCTATAAAAAAGCATAAAACATTATAGTTTTAGTTTCATTAGAATGCATAAACCTATAAAAGCATAAAACATTTTATAGTCTTAGCTTCATTAGAATGCATAAACTTAGCTTCATTAGAATGCATAAACCTATAAAAGCATAAAACATTTTATAGTCTAAGATTCATTAGAATGCATGAACTTAGCTTCATTAGAATGCATAAACCTATAAAAGCATAAAACATTTTATAGTCTAAGCTTCATTAGAATGCATAAACCTATAAAAGCATAAAACATTTTATAGTCTTAGCTTCATTAGAATGCATGAA
>JAECUM010027961.1:0-20794 GCA_016617855.1 Megalonaias nervosa | reverse complement strand
CTCTCTATATATATATATATATATATATATATATACCCACTCTACCTCTTGTTGTGACATGACTTGGTATATTTCACAAGGACAAGTGAAAGACAAACATATAGGAACCCTGGCTGACTTATGCGAACTACAACGATGCGTCTTAAACACCTCGTGCATTTTGACGACCCTTCGATTCAAACCCTACCACGAAAGAAAAAGTTGCAAGAAAAAAACAGACAGTTGGTGTCATCAAGAGAGCTAGAGACGGTACTTTGCCGTTAGGACACGTACATACTCCAGAAAACCACGCTACTCGACAACGATGTCTTATTCTCTCTGTCACTTCTACTTTGTCGTTGACCACGATGTCTACCAACCCTGATTTATCACACGTTTTTCTTCCTTCGATATTTTTTTAAAAAAAACAGTAAACCCATTTTTAAAAGAACTACCATTTTTCGATAGCAGCGACGGCGTCTTCTCCTGTTCTTACCACTGTTGTTGCATCCTACAAAGGTGATCTTTCCTAAGACCAAAGTATGAGACAGAGCAAGTAAGTTGCAAAGTTGAGTGGATGTATCTAAACAACAACTGTCAAGCCCATATGTTCCACTTCTGTTTGTGATAATAACTTTTCTAAAGTGGAGATGTTTACAAGCCATACAAAAGTTATGCGACTTTAGCTTTTGACATTTGCACAGACTCTTCACTTTATAAGTGTCACGAGAAAAATATCTATCCAGTTATTACCATTTTCTAAAACATGCACACACTTGCAACGTGACCAGAAATCTGTACTTCTTTATTTGTGGATATTCCACAGACCCGTCCCAGCACGTATAGCTGGTTGAGAACTGTAGGAATATCCCCTCATTTTTTCAGAAATATCAAAGCTTTCATGTGTACCTTCCCTGTTCCACCCTTTATTAGTGCTTAGGTATGTTCCCTAAAGACACAAACAATTTTGAAAAAAAAATAAATTTTGAATTGAGGTTTCTCTCTGTTTATACATTTTTTCAAGTTGTTGTTGCATGGCAGATTACATCCGCATACCTTCTCAAAGTGAGAGGCATTTCTACACATTCCCTTTGTTAAATTCGGTTTTGTTGGTTAGTCATCGTTAATCTTTAATTCTATTTTTTGATGTACTTCTTTTTTATGGAAGATGTAAGATTGTTTATTGTTGAAACGGTATTAATGTTGTTTAGTCAAATAATGCGAAAGAAAATATCTATAGCAAAGTGTTTAAGTTTGTTCAGTTTTCTTATTTCAAGCTCTACAGAAGGTACCAAGTTTTTCTTGAAACGGGATTGAAACTCTAAGTTACACGGATGTGAAGGAAAACATACCTTTGTTAGTACAGTTTGCTGTCTTTGTGTTCATTCTAATCATACTTGCCTTATATCTTTGTATTTTAGAGATCATATTTCTTCTGATGTAAATACATGCATCAATGGACAGACAGCTAAAATTATTGTGTCAAAAATGTGGATGTAAAGTTCTCACAGAATAGTACATCCAAACATGCCGTGATGTATTTCGCAATAAGACTGACATAATTTCCACGAGTCATCCATGGTACGATTCTTTGTGTATTAGTTTAAGTGTTGATAAAGCGAGAGAGAGAGAGAGAGAGAGAGAGAGAGAGAGAGAACACACTTGGTTAAATCATTTCTGAATCAGTAATCGAGATGAAACGATTGCACGATTTCAGTGAGAGAGAAGAAGAAGGTAAGAGGAAGCGACGTGACGTATGGCCTTACACACGAAAAGAAGTGTTCGCCCAAATCGAAGACATGAGCGAACTTGAACCAACACCTTCCACGTCTGCGACCAGACCGCATTAATTTAGACCACGTGGAGAAAAACAAAGGAAGGCGGTCGTTTGCCAAAGTGATGTTGAATTGTTTGTGGGGCAAAATGGCACAACGACCGTGTTTATCCAAGACGGAGTATTTGACAGAACCTTCCCGCTACTTTCAAATGATTCACGACAAAACCAAATACATGAAACACGTGGATGTCATTTGTGAACGTTTGATCTTAGTCAATTACGAAGAAGAACTTGACTTTGTACAGGCCGATGAATTTGGAAATGTTATCACTGAGGCCTATATGACAGCCCATGCTCGCTTAAAATTGTACGAAGCCTTAAACCTGTTAGGAGATCTAGTCCTGTATTTTGACAAGGACAGTTGCATCTACATCGATCGCTGTGATCACTGTTACCCTGACATCGAAGGAGACCGTTTAGGAGCCTGGACGGACGAGCACCTCGACGACAAAATTCTAAGTTTTGCTAGTGGCGGTCCTAAAAAATTACGGCTACGAATACCGGGACCAACGAGGAGAAGCGCACACCCAGTGCAAAGTCAAAGGATTAACTCTAAATCATCGTACGAGTCAAGTAGTGAACTTTAATGTATTGAAAGAAGCCTTGCAATCTGGAGAAGAGCAACATTTTAAAGTGACCACCTACGAATCTCACAAAATTGCACGTTTAGCCACACACCAAATCGTCAGTCGACCGTTGGAAAAAAAAATATATCAGATCGTGTACCAGAAGCGAGTACGGCTTCCCAACCACTTCACTTTACCGTACGGACACGTCGATATTGACCAGCATAAAAGGGGAAAATGTCCAATACCGATAGATCATTGAGACTACAAGCGCCAAGCGAGAAAGATGAATCCTTTCACACAGATACAAGTCAACAAGAGGTTCAGGTTCAGTGATGAAAAAGTTGAGTGCGATGCTGTCCCTCACGATCACATCACCAATGCAGTACCACATCGTGGTTGTTTATTTACTAACGTCATGGAAAACTATGTGCAACCAGTGGGACTTCCAGACTACAAGACTTTACCTTATGGACACGCTGATATCACCCAGTATAAAAAAGAGACGACTTCCAAGTACGACACTTCATTGCAAGGACAAGCACCGAGAGAGATGAAGCACTCTACGCAGATGAAATAGAGAAGGAACAAACATCATTGACCTCTTTAACCACCACCATACCGTCACAGTAAAGTGCGTCCAAGAAGGATAGGATTCAGTAGAGCTAAGGAATATTTTAGAATCCAAAATGACTCAGACAGTGCCTTTGAGAAAGTTTAGGGCGACAACTTACACCTACACGGTGAAATTTAAAGACTTTGCGTCTGATATTCCACCCGAGGAAACAGCAGGTTTCATTACAGACTTATCTGACTCACTGTCAGAGGAACTCAAAAGTCAGTGCCAAGACAAAGATCAAGGCCGTTTGAGCCTATCTATGTATCACGACAGTTTGAACTCTCCTATATGTCTCGGGTTTAGTACACCTGCAGAATGAACTTCTTCCAAACTTTTGAGGGCTATTGAAGACGTGCAGACGATGAGAGAAAAATTTGACATCACCGATGGAAAAGTGACCATTCATATGGCATACGTTGTACCATCATTGGAAGAAGACAATGACTGCACTTGACCTGCTTGCGGATAAGTGTATCTAGCACGACTGATACAGCAGCAAATTTGCGAATGAAAGGGTGTACTTGACGGGAAACATCTACGCTGGGACACAAGTGGTAGCTGACCAGATTTAAACAACGTGTGTGACGCATAAAGAGAGAAATATGAAATTTGTCCTATTTGATTGTTTGTTTGTTTCTTGTTTTGTTTTAGCCTTTTCTTAAAAATGAACATTTAATGTAGCGTGAAAGAAAATGGCAGTCTTTTATGAAATGTAAATATGTTGTATATGAAGTGACTTTTTGGAAGGCATGAACTTTAATTTTAAAAATTAGTTTACTAGAACCAAGAACTAAATAACTTGTAAATAGGTTTGTTTCACGTCCAAATTTGTATGTATTAAATGGATAGTGCTTAGACCAAAGCACAGGCCAGAGAGCCCATGTATATACTTGAATAAACGTTTTGTACCCATACAATAGACTTCTCTTTTTGGAGTCTCTATTAGTAGTAATAGGGGATACCGTAGCGACAGTGGGAATTAGCATTACAGAACCCCCTGGGACCGTATAGCCCCAAGAAAAGAAAGCACAGCCTGGGACCGTATAGCGACAATGGAAATTGTGTAGAGTGACTAGCACACCCTGGGACTGTATAGCGACAATGGAAATTTGGTAGAGTGACTAGTATACCCTGGGTCTGTATAGCGACAAGAGGAATGGAACAGGTGGCATGACGTCACACTGGCAACAATGTAGCAAAAAGAGGAGTACTGTGACGTCAGGCTACCTGAGAGAGGGCTATAGACAAACACGAATCAAGAGTATTCGTGTATAAAAAGAGTAAGGGTTTTATATATTCGTTTAGGTTGGAGACAAAATGAAAATTAAGATCTTTTCGAGGCATTGGAAGTGGCCCTGAAAATGGCCTTTGGGTTCTTCTTCTTTTATCTTCTCCAGTTCTTCCACCATGTCCTGATTTTCCCAATAATTCCTTTCTTCTTTCTCTTTTCTTCTTCGGGCATCCAGTCAGGATGTCCGAGAGCTCTAAACTTTTCCTGTATCTTCACCCAGTTCTGATTGAGTTTCTCAAACTCTTCTTTCTTTTTGGGTTTTCTTTGTCCTTTTTTTCTTTCGTCCAGGTCTCTTTAATCTTTTTTACTTCTTCTTCCATCACGTTTTTCATCTTGTCTTCGGCTTTCTTTAACTGGTCTAAGCCCCACTTGACAAAAGACCACTCTGTGCAATTAAATGTATCTTGCAAGAAGCTCCTCACTTTGATGACAAGATCAAGGGCTAATAGTATGAATAGATGATGATCCTCTCTCAGAGACCCCCCTGCCCCCAAAGCGTTCTACGTTAACATCTTTGTCAGCAGCCTTTGTTAGCTCAAAATGATGACTTTTACACGATAACACATTTTCTGACAAAAATATGCTTTGTGGGCAGGGGTGTCTCTGAGATAGGATGCATCATCTATTCCTACTACTATGTACTTATTAGTCAAAATGTTATATTAAACAAATGAAATATATATAATGTCTTATTATAAACCATCAATCAGACATGTTGGATTTGATCTAACAAACAGATTTTGTAAAAGATTTAATTCAATCAAAACAGCGTCAGCATATACTTGTATAAAATCTAATATAATAAGCGATTGTATTAAAAAAGTGGGCTATCATATATCGCCGAAATATGGGTCGGTATGGTTATTCGCGACTGAAAATGATATGAGAATAGCGGGTTGCGCAGATGATGTGATGACATTTATCGATAACATGGTCGATATATTATTTGATAAGGATATTTCTAAAGCCACACAAAATTAAACATCTACTTTTTATTATAATCTTTTTCATATTTGCTGACTCTCATTGGCAGAATATCTGTTAACATACTATCAATAATGCGGAACTCGCGTATTAAGTCGTCCATATCATATTTTATGCCACGCAAGTAAGATCGAATTTGATCAAGTAATTTTTTATAAGTTATACTTGCTGTTTTGCAAGCATTTCTTTTAGTCGCGAGTCGAGGCTCAACTTTTTTACACGCTGCTGCAAGAGAAACACCGACACCAGATATTATTAATAAAAACGGATTTAATGATGCACCACTTGAAATTATACCAGAGCCGGTCATTAACAGCGGTAGATATGATATCACTCGCAGTATTTTTGCATAGTATTTGTAACATTTTTTGACGCACCAAAGATTTTTATGATAATATCTGTAATATTGCATTAGAGCGTCAACATCTTGTTTGGGAATGTTTTCTGAAATATGATTAAAATCGACTATATTTTCTTTTTATTATATAATATTTGTTTATATATTTTATACCGTTATTTAAGTAACTAATTCGGGAGTTTCAGATACAAACTCAATACACCACCAATAAGTCGCTGCGGTTAACTTTTTATCATCCGCTATCAGCATAAACGTTTCCTCGATATCTTTGTTTAACACCATAGACACAATTCCAGAAAAATCATCGGTTGAATGACGCCATAGAAATGTGGTAAATATACTGAATTTTGCACTGCTAAACACAGATAATCTATATACACCAGTGACTTCTGCGATGTGTTTAAAAGTGTTATTTTGCTGCGACCATGTTGCTTTTCCTGATGCGACTGTGTACACGATATTGTTAGCTCGTCCGTGTGGAATTTTAACGAGATCAGTTTTTTGAACAATGTTAGGAATGCCACTAATGATATCGTTGAGTCTTGTGCTAATGTCAGCGAGATTAATAATAACAGTTCGTGGAGTTCCAAAAAATTCGTTAATAGATCTGTTTAAATTTCTGCGAAAATTTAGAAATATTTGTACATGATTAATATAATCAGTTCTAAATGCGGCAATTCCATCATTGATTGTCATTAACGAAGTCGTTATTGGAATTTCCTTATCGTCGACGTATTTTTTAGTTGCGGCGTCGAAATCTGTTTCTGGTGTTCTGAGATTATTAATACCGTTGTTGTTCATATTGAGAAATGAATACATGATACCACCGCGTACTAATAAGTACTTAGATTCTTGATCATCTACGTATTTTTTCGTTGCTGCGTCTGTATCTGCGACTGGGTTTCCAAGATATGTAATTTTTTTTCCTGACATAACAATGTCACCAGTAAATACATCGCCAGCTTTCTTAACATAATCGTTAATAGACTTACCCGAATCTTGTATTTTGCCTTGATCAGCAAAAGTAACTATATTATTAACAGCCGCGGTGGGAATTCGTACAAGAACATCTGATAGTTGTATATTACTCGTTTTTAATCGTCCTTCTTTATCTTGAAAAATAACAACTTCATTTTGATCAACACTTGTGATATTTAATAAATTAGTAATTTCATTTTTGAGCTGATCAAGAGTTGCGTATTTAGATAAGTCACCTTGCTGAGCAGATGATGAATCTCCTATTAATGTTCCAAATTTTGAGTAAAAACTCATTATTTATTTACTGCTTGACAAAATTATATACCATAAAATTGTATAATGGCAAAATTGTCCATATTAAACTTTGATAGAGCGGTTGGTGAAACATAAACATAGCAATGAACTTCCAGATTGTCATTATCTTATCGTTGGTAGAACTGGATCGGGCAAAACAAATTTGCATATGAATTTACTTTTAGGAGATAATTTTAACTACGATCGCGTTTATATTTACACAATTAATCCTCAAGAGGATAAGTACGAGCTACTTAACAATTATAATGACAAACTTCGTGACGACCTTGAATCTGGCAAAGATTTCTTTATTATCAAACAACCAGAAGAACTTGTTCCAGTTAATCAACTCGATTCGTAACATAAAATAGTTGTTTTTGATGATATTCCGCTAAACAACGAGGAAATGAATAAAATCAGATCGTATTTTTCACTGTCGCGAAATAAGAAATGTAATTCTATTTATCTCGCTCAAGGATATTATAATGTCGACAGATTTATTAGGCGAAATACTGGCTGTTTTATATTATTTCCAGGACTTGACAATGTTGACGTTAGAAATATCGCGAACGAACAATGCGGCGATGTAACGAAAGATAAATTTATTGAACTATATCGTCAAGCAACAGCAAATAGATATGATTTCTTTTTGTTTGATAAGTTAACGAATGATAAGAATAAAATGTCTCGATGTTGTATTGAAAACTATCTACAATAATGTTTATAGAAAATAGTATATAATTAATGGAAAAACAAGCAAAGTATAGAAAACATATCGAAGACCTAAAAAAACTTGCGCAATCTCAGGCAAAATTTAAACAGTTAGTACAGCAAGCTCGACGTGGTCAAGTTACTGCAGCAGAAACGGCAGCTAAAGTTCTCAAACCAGTTACTGAGGCTTTACTTGGAAAACAACCCGAAACTAAGCCACTATCAGAAGAAGAAGCTAAAAAATTACAAGAAAAAGGTTTACTCGGATTAGTTAAAGAACAACAAGAGAGATCTGAAGAAGAAAAAAGAAAATTAGCTGAGACACTTGTAGCAAATATAGCTGATCCTGCTGCGAGACAAGCTGAAATAAATCGGCTAATAAATAATCCGCTGGAACTTGAACGAAGATTAGCAGTATTAACAACACAAGAAGTTAAAAATATTTTAACAAAGTTATCAGAAGAAATAAAAGATATTAAAGAGGAGCAACAAAGAGTCGGAGAGTTGACTGTAAAGTTTATGGAAATTGAAGATCGAAAACGTTTTTATATAAAACAAGTAAATAATGAGATAACAGATGATGAATATGATGAATTTTTAGAGAAAGAAAATATAAAAGATATTGATAATATAAGTAATTGGACAGATGCAGAATATGAAACATTAATCGATAAATTAAATGCAATAATAGAAGACAGAACTGATGCTAAAAATGAGTTAAACACAGTCACAGAAGGGACAAATATACTTCCACTTTATGATAGAATGAGATATGGTGTTGTTGCTTTAGTGTTTAAAAAAGCAGTAGAAAACAGTAGAGCAAAACCTTTTGGTACGAGTTGGGATTTTAAAAGGAAATTTTTTACTTTCGATAAATTTCGTGTAAAAAAATATAGAGGAAAAAAAACTGGAACTGGAGTCAGAATATTCGCATCAGTTACTGAAATGATCGGCAGATTAATGCTACTGATATCATCAAAAGAAGCAAGAAATGTTGGTGCTGAAATCGATAATGAAATTATTGACATACTTGATAATTTGAGATCGAGAAATTTATTAGCATCTGACGAATACGATACTTTGCACCGCGACTTAATCGCGGCGACTTAATTTTATAAAAATATAATAATAAATGTCAGCAACATTATTACTCGACTCTAGTCAATCTGATAAAGATAGCGCAAACTTTTCAGTAAAGTATATTCCGCCAATAGAACTAGATCGTGAAAAACAATACGAAATTGGATTAATTTCATGCACTTGCTGGAAAGCCATGGCAAATGTTAAAACAGATGTCAATGATGAGCTTGAGTTTGCTATTTACAATCCGAGTTCTTCTCCAATTTGCGAATGGAAATTACTTAAAATTCCACAAGGAGCCTACAACATAACTGATCTGAATAAAACGATAAAAGAACTTATAACAAAACAAGGTGGTAATGCTGATAATTTTGAGCTAACACCAAATTATAATACGTTACGCGCTAGAATAACATTAAAACATGGATCAGGAGTTACTTTTACAGCAGCAAATAATATTGCGCCACTGATAGGGTTTTCTAAGAAAATTTATAACACCAGATATGACACTATCATTAAAACATTTGACGGCGATTTGCCAGTAAATATAACTGAAGTTAACACAATATTGGTAAATTGTTCGATCGCGTCTGGTTCTTATTCAGCCAAAGGCAGCAAAGGTCAGACAATATACAGTTTCTCGCCAGAAGTTCCACCAGGTTCTCTCATGCAAATCAATCCGCGTCATATTATTTATTATCCGCTAAACGTTGAAAATCAAATAACAGAAGTAAATATGCAATTGACAGACCAATCTGGAAGACAGTTGGATTTTAATAACGAAGTTGTTACTTATTACGTGCACTTGCGCGAACAACAGTAAACATATTTTTTGAAAGATTTGACAACAAAATTATACAACCTCAGATATAATGAAACAGAAAAAAATTTATCGAAGAAAAATAGTAGGAGGATTTTTCGGAAATATATTTACTAAAATTGTTAAAAATGTTCCAGGATTAGCTCGTAAAGTTGCGCCAATTGCACTTGACGCGGGTAAAGCTTTTGCAATTGGAGCTGCATCTGCTGCTGAAACTGCTGTGGGACAAAAAATATCTGATAAAATAAAAGGCGAACCTAAGGCGCATGCAGCACCGTCAATCAAGCAAGTTATTTCAGAAATCGCACCAACAAAAGAAACCCAACGCGCGATGATAACAACAACAAAAAAACTTCTATCACCAAAGGGCGAGCAGATTATACAAAATTTAATATCTAAAGTAACAGCGCCGCAATAATTTTATATAACCTAATAAAATAAAAAATGTCTGTGAAAAATTATCTCGATTTTGCAGAAACTTATGACACAGACAACACAGTAACGGAATTTGAGTATGTTGAATATCTTGATGAAAATTCTAACGAACCTAATAAAACTGGCGTTAGAACATTTAATACCAGAGATGAGGACGTATTTCTACTGCCTCACAAAGCAATGTTAGAAGTTCGTGGTTGGATTATGACAATAGCTGATCCACCTGCCGAAATTGCAGTCAATACACAAGTAGCTCTTATAAATAATGGTTGGTGTTTATTTAGAAGTGCTCGATATCAGCTGGCTAATCAAACAGTCGAAGATATTTCAAGTCACTTACAAGTTGCACGTACAATATTAAATACTATTTCGTTTTCCGATGATTACTCCAAATCAACTGCAACTAATATGATGTGGTTTAAAGATACTGGAAATGCTGGTGCAGGTATTGTTGCATCAGTTGAAATTTTATCAGGATTAGCACCTACTGTAGCTGCTGGAGCTAATGCTGATGCAAACGCTGCAAATGTGAGAGATTTTCTTATTGCTAATGCTGCTGTGCTTGGCATAGCCGCACCGGCTGCAGTTGCTGATGCAGCCGCTACAAGAGTTTCACTTACTGCAGCTTGTAACAATCTTAGTATAACACCACCAGGAGCAGCTGCTGACGGCACTGCAATGTTAAATTTGATTAATAACGCAATTATCGTAAGAAATAGACGTTACAATGAAGGTTATGCTAAGCGAAGAGAACTTACAGCAGAATCACGTCAAATTACAATGATGCTGCCATTAAGTACAATATTTGGCTTTTGCAGGGACTATAATAAAGTATTTCGTGGAGTTAAACATACGCTTATTTTAGATCGGTCAGAACGAGATGATTGCTTATTTCGATCTGGTGGGGTTGATGTACAATTTGTCATAAACAAACTTGCGTTGTGGATGCCACGAATAACTCCGTCAATCACCAAAATGGCAGAATTAAATGATATGCTGCAAAAACATACTAATAGAATTTATTTTCAGCAACATAAAATATATCAAACAGCAGTTCCGAATACCACCGACTACACATGGCGAGTTACAACAACATCGAGTGAGCAACTACCGCGTCAATTATTTGTTGCATTTCAGAGACAAGCTCGACGTAATAACCAACAACAAAATAATGCAATATTTGATAGCACAAATGTTAGACGAATATATGCCAGAATAAATTCAAAACAATATCCAGAGCGAGCGATAGAATGTAATTTTGCAGATGATGAGAATAAAAACATTACTAGACCGTACATGTACCTGCTCGACTCAATGCAAAAATATCAAGATGTTGGAGATGGGACTCAGATATCAGTAGAAGAATTTCGTACACTATATCCGATATTTTACTTTGATGTTAGTAAACATAGCGAACGAGCTGTGGACAGCACAGCTGATATTGAAATCACTTGGACGCTCGGGAACGCTCCAGCAATACCGTTAAACGTATATGTGTTAGTGATAAGCGACAGATTTGTTACAATCGACTCTGTAGGAGGTAAAATGACAATACAAGTTTAATCTGTAATCGTTATATAAGATGACAAAATATATTATAAAAGAAATACATTTAACTGATGGCCAAGTTAAAAAATTAGCAACTGCTGTTGCGAAGCGGAGGTCGGTTTCATTGAAGGTCAACCCGAGTGCTTTGGGGACTTTAACAAAATTATTGTTAACCAAAAATCAAGCAAATAAATACGATCGCGAAAAACCTTTCGTTTTAAATTTAAGCGCTGCACAAATAACTGCGATGTCAAAACACGGCGGTTTCTTCGGTCCGGCACTATCAGTAATAGCCAAAACATTACTGCCTAAAATTTTGTCAGTGTTAGGTACATTAGGGCTAGCAGCAGCGTCAGGAGCAGTATCTGGCGCATCAGAAAAGGCAGTTAAAGGTAGTTGAATAAAGAAATTTTTTGTCTAAAGATTAAATATAATGCCTAAACGAAAGACGACGCGAAAAAAGACAACGACGAAAAGAAAAACGACGACGAAAAAAAAGACACAAGGTGGATTTCTTCCAATAGCCCCATTACTGGCAGGATTGGCGGGAAGTCTACTGCCGGGTCTGTTAGGATGAGGACGAGGACTAATGCTGCCAGGAACAAGGAGATAAAGTCGCGGCCGACTTCATCGGCTCCGTTAAGTAATTTTGATATACTTGAAGAACTTAAAAAAGTAAAAAATTTTCACCGAGTTTATTCCAAAGATGAACTTACGTCGATTGCATCGCAAGCGACATCGTCGCTGGGTTCGTGTGTGATAAATATACAAGATTTTAATGACGGATCTGGCACACATTGGGTAGCTGTTTTTGATAACAATTATTTCGACTCGTTCGGAATTCCACCAAGTGACGCGGTAAAAAGATATATGAGTAAAAACAAAATAATAAATTATTCTTCTAATCAGATTCAACCAGTTGGAACTTCCGCTTGTGGATATTATTGCATAATGTTCATTAAACAGATGACCAAAAATCCAGATTTTTTAAAATTTATTTTGCAATTTGACAAACAACCCTCTCACGCTAATGATGAGATTGCGATTAATTTTATCTAAACTTACAAATATAACAATGTCAACATATTGTCTCAAGTGTAAAACTAAAACAGAAAATAAAGACGAAAAAACGGAAAAAACGAAGAATAATAGAATAATGCTGAAAAGTATTTGTGCAATCTGTGGAAAAAGAAAAAGTATGTTTTTGCCAGCAACAAAGTTGTCAGCCCTGACGATGTCAGGGGCGGGCTGTCCTGACGTTATTTTAGTAGACGACTAAATAAATAATGACGTGCAACTGCGATGCAGATAGAGATTTCTGTCTCGAGCAAAATAAAATTGTTACATATTGCCAGAAATGTGATAACAGAGAAATAATTGGAACGGGCATAGATATACATAAATTGATTGGCAAACTGCCGAAACCGAAAGGCGGATGGACATTGCCAGGCCATAAATATACAGGTCCGTGGAATCCGCTTGATGAGCAACTTGACGAAAATGATAATCCGCTGCCAGGACAGGAGCCTTACAATCAGGTTGACGCAATAGCGATGCGTCATGATATCTGCTACAGAGATATTGATCTTCCTAGTGGCGAAACAAAACACAGCTGCGACAAAGTAATGTTAGACGAACTTCGCGAAATGAAACCAGTAAATATGAGAGAGCGTGTTGACCGAAGGCTGGTACAGGGTTTTATTGGAGCAAAATATAAACTCGGACTAGGTAGAGACTTATATGATGACCTGGCAGTCGAACTACATAGACCTAAAAAAAAAAAGTTTCCGCGACGTAAAGTTGTCGCAAATGCCGTTGATGACATTTGGGCGATAGATTTAGTTGATATGTCAAATCTAGCTCAATTTAACGTTGGCGCTGATGGCGCTCCACGGAGATATCTTTTTAATGTTGTCGATGTTTTCAGTAAATATGCATTTAGTGTACCGGTTTCTGATAAAACAGGGACATCGATGATTGACGCGCTAAAGCACATAATAACTACTACAGAAAGAAAGCCGAATAGAATCTGGACCGATCACGGAGCAGAGTTTTTTTAACAAAAAGTTCGAGTAGTTTTTGGAACAAAATAACATTAAAAAATACGTTACTGGAAATGAGGGAAAAAGCGTCATTGTCGAGCGATTTAATCGCACACTAAACGAAAAAATTCATAAGTATTTGACAGCCAAAAACACGAATAAATACATCGACAATTTACAGAATATCGACGAATACAATAACACGAAACACCGAACCACTAGAATGTCACCAAATGACGCGATTGCAAATCCAATACTAGCTAACGAAAACATGTACCGAAGACACAAATTTAAAGTTGGCGATAAGTTAGAATTTCTTTGACTAAAAAAACATTTGAAAAGGGATTTACTCCGAACTGGAGCGAAGAAGTATTTGTTGTTGATAAAGTACTTTCAACAATACCAGTTACATATTCGTTGAAAGACTTATTAGGAGAATCTATAACTGGCAGTTTTTACGAGCAAGAACTTCAGAAAACAGAACAAGATGTATTTGTTATTGAAAAAGTTATTAAAAAGCGCGGCAACAAAAGTTTAGTTAAATGGCGCGGATATAGCGATAAATTTAATAGTTGGGTACCAACTAAGTCGATTGCATCGACTGAATAATATTATTATAAATTTGCTCGTATTTTATTAGTACTGACCTACATTTTACTGGTTTACATAAAGAAATTAAGTGTAATTTTCTCGCATCATCGACTGGCATTAAATTAAATATTTTAACAAAAATGAAATCGTATTTTATGTTTCTTTGTTGTTCCGGTACTTTTACGTTTAGAAAGGGCCTTATAAGTTGCCAAAATATTTGGTGCTCGGCAACACTAAAATTAAATTTTAATATTTTTTTGGCAATGTGGTACTTAACATCATATCGCCCAGTTGTCGGTCTACTTAAATGTTTTTTGCTAACAACAACATCATCTTCGTCATCGTCATAGTTATACAAAATGTCTTTTTCAGTATAACCAGCAAATCTGTCGTCGGTGATATTTTTTAATGTGACATTAGGAACTGAAACAAAATCTTCCGAGTAAAGTTGAGCTAATCTCTCGATTAAGCTCATTATTATAATAATCTTTTTATCTAATTAATATATAATATGGAAATAAAATATCATTGTCGAGTTAATATACTAAACAAAAAAGAATTAGCCGAAGCAGTTCGAAATTGCTTGCTAGGATATAATTTTTATTTCGTTGACGTTATGATAACATTGGGCGAATCTGATAAATTTTTGTTAACAGCAGCGGATAAAATAAAACTTAATACAAATGCGATGATGACAATACGATTAAATCGCGATGACATAATGGAATTTAGTCATCATTGTTTTACCATAAACGATATAGAAAATATTATTAATTATCGTATTTAAAACTAAACTGATCAAATGTTATCATTGACGTTGCTGATCTTGTTCTGCCATCGGCAACATCTTTTACTGATTGACAACAAATTTTATGATATTTTCCAGCAGCTGTTATTGATTTAAATTTCATTTCCTCAGACGTTTCAAGATTTATTGAAATTATTTGTTTAGCAGGATATTTAAAATTATTACCGCCACCAATTCCACGATTTGTGTTTTCTTGTTGTGTAACCAAATCTAAATTTTCAAGACAATTATCAGTTTTAATTTTATTAATATGATCGATAACTAAACCAGCTGGAATAGCGCCATTAAAAGTTTCGTAAATAAATCTATTAGACTTGTAATGGATTTGATCATTGTTTGATCCACGTACCATTATGTTTAAATAACCATCATTATTCAAACTTCCAATAACTTTTTTTGTTCTTATATGACGAATAATTCCTTTATCATTAGCTTCGTATAAATCAAACACTGAGTGAGGTTGAAATTCATCTTGTAATCCTAAATTTTCGATATTATCATCAGCAACTGCACCATTTGCTCGATATACTCGTTGTCCTTCTGGAATAATACCGACAAACAAAGTATAAATAAAATCTTTTCTAAACATTGTAGTCATTTCCGCGCTATTACCTTTTACTGAAATTAAAATGCCAGCAGGAGTTGGTACGCCAATAGCCTTTTTAGTTGCTACGCTAATAACAGAACCTAATGCATTTGCAGCATATAAGTTGTATTCTGGGTGAACATGATACGTTTCTTGTTCTTCCGCTGTCAGTGGTAGATATCTCAAGATTTCTGTCATTATATATATACAAAATTTTTTCATATCTCTAATTAAAAAAATTTCAATTAAATAAACAATATTACTATATATATAATGCTGAAATTGCGAGACATTGCTAAAAAGAGCATTATCAAATCCGAAAAAATTGCTTCTGCATTTTCAGGATACGATAACAGTTACAAACTCGACGATCAGACTATTTTAGCTACTTTTAGCTCTACAAATTTATATCATCTTTTACAACCCGTTATAGCTCAAGAACTTGCGGCTCATAAAAGTATCAAACTCATAGTCCAGTATCATACGATTTTATCAAAGTTACACGCAGTTGAAAATATACTTGACGTAATTTTTGAAACAAAAAGTTTTGACAGCGAAATCTCGGAGCCCTATTTAACAGCTAAATCGAGGAAGATATTAACTGGAACAAACATTGCCATGGTCGCCGATGAAATACATCAAGAAATAAACAAAAATTTAGAAGAATTTACTTCGTCAGGGTCAGGATGGAAATTCGAAATGATAAAAGCAGTTTTATTTCACACAGCAAAATATAACGTACTTCGCGGTAATTTGTACGTCGATCTTCCTCAAAAAATTAAGAACAAAAAATGCTGTATAAATGTCAAAACCAACGATGACAAATGTTTCCAGTGGTCTATTCTTTCCGCGATGTTTCCCAAAGAACAAAATTCCGATCGCGTCAACAAGTATTTTCCGCACAAGAACGAACTAAATTTTGATGGCATCAACTTTCCAGTAGCAGAAAATCATATACCAAAGTTCGAAAAACAAAACGGTATCTCAGTAAATGTTTTCGGACTAGACGAACGAGAAAACGTTTACCCTAGATATATCTCAGAAAATGCTTCGCAAAAGACAATAAATTTATTATTTTTTCAGGGACATTACTGTTGGATAAAAAACTTTAACGGATTAGTTGGCGGACAGTACAGTAAAAACAAAAACAAGAAATATTTCTGTTATAGATGTCTGCACGGCTTTACTAACAATGAAAGACTGCAAGAGCATCTCAAATACTGCGTTAATGTTCAAAAAATAACTATGCCTAGCGAAAAAGAAAAAATATTAAAATTTAAAAATTATAATCATAAACTAAGTATTCCTTTTGTTATTTACGCCGATTTCGAGTGTCTACTCGTTCCCGTAGCTGGAGCGAAAATAATCCGAACAAATCAAGTACCAGAAAAATACAACAGCATATTCCTTGTGGTGTAGCTTATAAAGTAGTTTGTTGCGCCAGCGATAAATTTTCATCTCCGATAAGGTTATATAGAGGTGAAAATCCTGCCGTGTGGTTACTAAAAAATTTAATAGACGAAGTTAATACAATTTCTAACAGATTACTTAGAACAGCTCCGATCAGAATAACGTCTAAACAACAACTCGACTTTGATGAGGCAGTTAATTGTCATATTTGCGAACAGTTGTTTGGGGACTCCAAGGTGCGAGATCACTGTCATTTGACCGGCCAATATCGCGGAGCAGCTCATAACAGTTGCAATTTGAAATTTCATGCTCCAGATTTTATTCCCGTAGTTTTACATAACTTTCGTGGCTATGACAGTCACATCATTGTAGAAGCTTTTGGTGATAAAAACATTAAAGCTAAACTAAAATTGAATAACGTTATAAAATGTATTCCAAATAATTTTGAAAAGTATATGTCGGTGACCCTCGGCAAATTACGCTTTATCGACAGCATGCAATTTATGGCAGCATCATTAGACGAGCTCGTTAAAGGCTGCAGTATTTTCAATAATCTGCGAAGCTGCTTCGGTGAAAACTATGTCGATCTGACAAAAAAAGGTATCTTTCCTTACGAATATCTTGACGATTGGAGCAGATTTAATGAAACTTCTCTACCTGACAAAGATAAATTTTACTCGCAGCTCAAAAATGAAAACATCAGCGACGACGAGTATAAATATGCACAAGATATGTGGAATAAATTTGCCTGTAAAACATTTGGCGATTATCACGATTTATATCTGAAAACGGATGTATTATTGCTAGCAGATATTTTCGAGAATTTTCGTCAGGTTAGTCATGTAAATTACGGATTAGACCCCTGTTGGTATTATTCTGCTCCAGGGCTGTCTTGGGACGCTCTACTAAAAACTAGCAAAATAGAATTAGATCTCTTAACAGATGTCGATATGTTTAACTTTATTGAAAAAGGCATCAGAGGCGGAATTAGCGTCATAACAAAAAAATATGCAGCGGCTAATAATACATATTTGAAAAGTTATGATAAAAATCGTCCGTCGAGTTACATTATTTATTTAGATTGTGTGAATTTGTATGGGTGGGCCATGTCACAGTCAATGCCTTGCGGTGGGTTTCATTGGATAACTTCAAACCAATTTCTTAAAGAAACTGAAAAAAAATCTTCCGAAAGATATTTCATACTTTGTTGAAGTTGATCTAGACTATCCCAGTTCGTTACATGATCTACATAACGACTATCCGTTTTGCGCAGAGTCGATGACGATTGATTACAGTTTATTATCGCCTGAACAACTAGCAATGACAACGGCAAAAAGTTCTATCGTTAACAAGCTAGTTCCAAATTTGTTAGATAAAAGAAATTACGTCATGCATTACAAAAATCTAAAGCAAGCAGTAGATGCTGGACTAATTCTGAGAAAAGTCCATCGCGTGTTAAAGTTTAATCAGTCGCGGTGGATGGCAGATTATATTGACCTAAATACGAAACGTCGTGCCGTGGCTAAAACCGAATTTGAGAAAAACTTTTTCAAGTTAATGAACAACTCAGTGTTTGGTAAGACTATGGAAAATATACGCAGGAGAGTTTCGATTGAAATTGTTAATGATATCAATCGCAGAAATAAATTAGTTAGCGACGATGGTTTTGTTAGTATGAAAATATTTAATGGAAATCTTGCCGCAATACAACGACGAAAGACAAATTTAAAGTTAAATAAGCCAATCTATGTTGGTGCAGCTGTACTTGATATATCAAAGTGGCTGATGTACGATTTTCATTATAATTTTACCAAAAAAATGTGGTCAGATTCAGAGTTGCTATTTACTGATACTGACTCTCTAGTATAATATATAAATTCTGAAAATATCTATCAAGATATTTACGATAATAAAGATTTGTTCGATTTATCAGATTATCCAACTTGTAGTGGATTTCATGATAATTCTAACAAGAAAGTTATTGGAAAAATGAAAGATGAGTTTATGTTTGTACCGGTAAGAGAGTTTGTTGGACTAAGAAGCAAAATGTATGCTGTCATATTAGATGACAATAAACTGACCAAGAAAGCTAAAGGTATCCCTCGCGGATATGTGAAAAAGATGATGCATTTTGAGGATTTCAAAGCGGCTCTTAACAATAGCGTCAGTTTTATTAAAACCAATGTAATTAGGACTAATTATCATAAGCTTGAAACGAATACAATTATAAAACGTGGACTAAGTAATTTCGATGATAAAAGGTATTGCAGAGACGGAATTAATACGCTCGCACTTGGACATTATTTAAGTAATATTGTCTAAGCATCAGAAATAATGTTTGAAAATTTAACATTAGCCGATGGAGTTAATAGCAAAATAAAAAAAATAATGGTCAATAACCAACAATTATCATTTGAACTTAATGATGAAGTTTCAGGTATTTGTTTTAGTAAATTTGATAGAATAAAACTTTCTCTTATTAGAACAGACGATAGCGAGTATTTTCCGTATCTCGAAAATCTGCAAAACGAGCTTGCACAAAAATATGAAAATTTACATAATCCAATAAGCCAAGGTCAGTACACAAAAATTAATATCGACCTGGACAGATCAAAGGTTTTTGCAAAAGGTAGCAAATATATTCTTAGCAAATTAGCAATGAAAGATCTATTTGAAAGTCGCCGTAAGGTATCTGGTATGATTAAATTTTTTCTGTATAATCAAGATAACATGTTATACTTAATAGCGAGTGTGAACACATTAATGATAGGAACAGAAATATAGCTTTTTCTGTATATGCTCATGTTTTAAAAAAGGGAGATAATAACGCTAGGGTTTAGTTTAAAATCATTCGCGAGTTGTCGAACGTAAATATATAGTGCAATTTAAGTTATAGCTAAAAATGTTGTTTCTGTTCCTAATTTGATTAATCAGATTTAAGATCGAGTTGTTTATTGTTTCTTAATGAAATGTAAATCTGATGGTATATATAAGACTTACAAATCCTTGTATTTGCTGAAGTAATTAGAAATGCCCTTTACGTAAATAATATACTGTATATTTCCTTAAGTCCAACCGTATATGACCGATGAAATGCCCAAATCTGGTTGCGAGGGCATATTTTAGTCTGTGCAGTTTTTGTTATTAAGTAATTAGTAAAACAAACAAGATAATCTATGATCTGCATAATGCTATTTCACATTTGTATCTTTTTGTCTTTGTTTACTTCCACTTGCAAGAACGCATATGCGGTATTCACTTTCCATAGGAATTATTGATTTCTTCTCTCCAGTTCGCTCAGTCGCCATAGAAACAGCCCATTTTGTCTGCTGTAACAACTATAATTACACCTGGCCAAGCAATTCAGTTCAGCAGTGTGAAATCCGTTTTATATACAAAAATAAAAGAAAAAATCATATATTTCTAGATTTTATTTATAATAATATTTTCAAAATAGATATTTTTATCTTTTTTGTCACTTAGTTTAACCTTGACTTTGTGAGCGAGTGTCATTGTAAAGTCCTATACTGCTAGCATTAAATTTCGCTTTTATGTGTAATGTGAAATCAAAAATTAATGTATTCTCTTATTATTTATAATATATCGTTTTTAAAACAGAAAATATAATGCAAAATTACGTGTTTTCATAATCAGAAAATGTAATGCTGTTTTTGTTAAGTATATATTAACTAATTCAATATATTTATGTAATGGTTCGATAGCTCATTGCTAGCGCGTAGAAACTCTCATCCTGGCGTCGGTGGTTCGAAACCCGAGAAAGGCAAATTGTCTGCAGGGGCGATTTTAGGCCAAGATTTATAATCTATTGGGGGCCTTGGCCAGCCCCAGTCTATTTG
>JAECUM010027956.1:0-23305 GCA_016617855.1 Megalonaias nervosa | reverse complement strand
TATATATACTATATTTACTATGCCTTTAGCCAAATAAGAGAAAATAATTAAACTGAACAATTAACAATTTGATAAATATCCGGATGCATGTAACTTATGTAAATTTACAGAAGTTAGTCCATACTGAAGAATCGGGTTTTAGGGGTCAGCAAATGGCTAATGTCAGTGGTTTGGTCAGTTTTTTCACATGACCCATATGGCTTATGGACCAACCGTTTAATTTTCGGGGGAGGGGTGGCTGGGTCTTTTCTTGTAAACCGTCAAACCATGATATTTCTTCTTGTCTTTTACCTCAATATAATTTATCTCTTTCAACAGCTATAATGGATATAAACAGTTATTGACTGTTCTTTTTTCCCTTTCTACAAATTTGAGCAAGAATACTTTCCCAAGCTATTTGGAGGTGCTAAAAATCGTGACCCCTCCCTCCGAAAAATTAAATTGGCGGTTCCTAATATGATCGACGGCGAGAAGTTTGAGTACTAGATGGGGATGGGGGACGGATAGGGTTTGGGTGGTGAGAATGAAAGCACGGATAATGCCAAGAAATTGTTGTTTGTTTCTTTTAAATACCGTCTAGTGTGTATCAATCAGGGCATGCCTATTGAAAAGATATTATAAGTTAATATTAACTTTCAATTTTAAACATGTGTAAACTGGTAATAGGTTCTCAAAACTAATAAAGGACCAACCGGGGTGAGAATGGCTTGGGGTTTACTTGACAAGTCGGATATTTTCTTTTCTTTTACTGAAGATAAAAAATAAAAACATTCAACTAATGCAATAGCTTTAATTAGTCATTTTTCTTCTCCAAACCAGAGGAAGACTATTTTTCGGGGGTGGGGGTGGGGGTGGAAATAGTTTTTCCAAAAATATTCCCAGGCCGCAACCATTCCCCCCGCCCGTCCTCCAACGAGAAAATGAAATGGTTGGTCCCTAACCCGACTGACATGTGATGTCGATTTAGTTTTGTCCATTCCTTGCGTTCTCCCCGACTCATTGCAACACAAAAATAATACACAAAAATTTCACACAGAAATCATTGACTTGACCTCTATTAGCTCTGATTACCTCATACATACGCTGGCGTTGTCGTTTACCTTAGTTATCGATTTTTGTTTATCTACATAGAATCCTTCCACATATTGGCACAAGGTGAATGCTGTCTATTCTCGGCATTATCGACCTAAACCACTTCAAAATAATCTTTAACCCATACCACATTTATTTTATTATAGAGGTATTAATCATTGTTCACAGTTAATATGAAGCTGTATCAACCAGTAAATCTCATGTTGGCCGACACTAATCGGAGGGTGATAGACTTACTGGTTATAAAAGTATATAGTCTCCAGAACAAATGTCTAATTATTTTAACACCTCAACTGAAGCCACAAAAATTCAACTTGTTTCAGTGTAGAAAAGTAACATTTCAACAACATGACAGTGCAATATAATGAATTATCGCAAATCACATGGGGTTGATTCCGCCAATGAAAAAGTGTTTCTCATGGGAATCATGTAATAATAATTATTATGATCAATATTCGGAAAGCTTACCGGTCAGTATGGACTCAAGTTCCCAATAGCGAGAGGGATGTAACAACACGTCAAACATTAGAGTGATGGAAAAAAAATTCCTGAAGATGTTGTGAATACAGGTAAAAACAGTCATGGAGCATACAGAAACTGCGACACGCAAAATATTAACATACTAGTATGACTTGTGATCGGGACCTTCTTAACCAGAATGTAAGTTTCACAATTACCATCTGATGTACTCTTTAATCATAAATGTGATTAATAACAATCAATAAATAAAACCAAAACAGGTGCCGTATACCCTTTTATATAGCTTATGAATTTATGTGGGAGTATGCAGCATACATATAAATATATGGTTTGATTCATATCCTTTCTAAGTGTCAAGAGGAAAAACCTCTAATAACCTCTATATCGATTTAAGTACGGAAATACAGACATATAAAGGAATGAATGATTGGATGGATAGTAAATTAAGAGTAGATAAGGAAATAAATATATAGAGGTGGAAGGATAGATGCACGGATGGGTGGATGCATTTTTCAGAAAACATACTAAAGTGCCAGTCCATAACAAGTACTGCAGCTACCATGGAAGGTGCGATATATAAGATATTTTCGAAACCTTTCTGTCCAGTATTTTAACAAAGTGGTGAAAGAATCAACCATCATTTAAATTGCGTATATGTAACATTTTGGCAGTGTTTTTCCCACACAAAGGAATTCTGTACAGAAAAAATGTTTTCATCTACATTTAAATATTGTATTACCATTGCATCCACGTGCGATTGGCGAAAGCGGGTCAACATGATGCCTTATTTCTCTGATAAATATGTAATGTTTGCTGTTATTTTCAAGCTTGTGTTCGGAATAAAATTCTATATTACCTTGCAATAATGGTATCTTAACTTCCTGTCAAATGTATATTGTATTAATCAGCAATCTTGTCAACAGTGAGATTGGAAGTGGTTGGAAAAAAGTTGTAAGAAGTGCTGATAAAGAAAAAGTGAGTATTACTCGTGACTGATAAAGATGACGATTCCTTTCCTTCAATTAAAGTTGAACAGAATTAGAATTCACCAAGTGACTCCAGGGTAATACGACACTAGCTATAGATAGATAGTTGTCATGTAGGAAGAAATATAAAGCAAATGAAAGTGCTCGATTGCACAGTTAATCTACGTTGGTTCTTCTTTTGTTTTTATTTTTGTTGTGTATTTTATACTTTTGTTTGTTTTTGGGGGGGGGCAATATCAACTATCTTTAATTTTCATAACTTTAATTTAAAACTCAAAATATTTAACAACATGTTAGTAGGACTTTAAACTGGGAAGAGATACGAGAAGATTATCAATAAGTAATCATGAAGCTCACTGATAGAAGAAATGGCTTAAATGATGGGTCAAACGTTAGGTGAGATAGATACATACATGTAAACATACATAGATATCTGCGTGGTAGATAAATCCATAGAAGAAGGGTTAAGTGGATGGATGAACAGAGAGAGAGAGAGAGAGAGAGAGAGAGAGAGAGAGAGAGAGAGAGAGATGTTTATTCTTCAATATGTTTCATGGAATCATGTTCTGTGCAAGTGCACCAGTAAATTATTCAAAGTGTGATCTATAAACGTTTTCCACTTTCGACTGTCTATTTCAATACATGTGTCATCAAAATTGCAAAACACTTTCGAAAAATTATGAAGTTATTTTAGAGTGAATCAGTGGATATTGGTTTCACATTGGAGCGTTACCACACAGTAAAATATCATGCACAGGTTTTGTCACATAATTATTAACAGAATATATTTAATTTCAAGAACTAGCGAGTGGAAGATACCTATCCATTTTCGTGATCTAATTCAAAGGAATAGGACAAATAAAAGCAACTTAAAGGAGGTTCAAAACTTAGAAACTTTCTTCTTTCGGTGAATTCCATTTCTCTGATGTTCAAATAGACATGGCTCTGTAGCCAGGAAACTGTTTACAAATTGAACTCGACATCAAGGCCTCTAACTTGAAAACCACAATAAGGTATTCCTAACGGGCTATTTAATGCAGCATAGGCCTAATGGAACCCCTTGCATGTTGTAAGAGACAACTAACAGCGGTAACCTGTTTGTCGTAGGACATCAATGATGTCTCAACTGAGAAAATCTTGAAACTTTAAGAGAGTTTCCTGGGTTTTCAAGTAATGAAAAAATGTTTTTACAGTGTGAATTTTAATTGTGATTTTTTTTTTGTTCTTTTGTATGCGTGCTTATTGTATGCTGCTTTTGTTGTTGTCATTGGGGCTGGCTTGGGAGGAGGGTTTGTAGCAGTTTTACATTTTATCTTTTGTTTCGTGGTGAATATTTTTTAGTTGGGAGTGGTGGTATTTGTCTGGAAACATACATACATACATACATACATACATACGACCGCATACTTTTTGCAATTTCTTGTTTAATTGTGCATAAATATGCATATTAAAAATAAGCTGTATCTTAAATATTAATGATTCTTGAATGACTTAGTTCCAATTTCAATTCAATTTAAAATGTAGCACTTTTCAATTCTTAGCACGAATATATAATTTTGTGCTCAGAATGTTTCGTGACTAGAGGGGAACTGCAAGTTTGCATACGAAACTTTACCATTCTTCTCTCTTAAATATGTTCTTCTGTCACTAATAGAGACAATATTGTCAAATAAGCAATACATCTAATTAAAGAACAGACTTTTCACCCATTCATTGGCAATACATCTAATTAAAGAACATACTTTTCAACCATTTCGTAGCAATACATCTAATTAAACAACACTTTTCAACCGTTCCTTGGCAATTTATCTATTTAAACAGCAAACATTTCCTCCATTCTTTGGCAATACATATAATTAAGCAAGAAACTTGTCAACAATTCCTTGGCAATACATCTATTTAAACAATAGAATTTCTAAACCATTCATTAGCAGTTACATCGAAGTAAACAAAAGACTTTGCAACCACTATTTACAATTAAAGAATCTGATATCTTGTTTCCCCAATGGCAATATTTCAATGGAATTCCCATTCTATATATATTTTCAGCTTACCTGACCTGGAGTGTTTCCGTTGTGCAATAGAACATTTTACCACACCAAACCATAATTATATAACTCTTTTTACATGCTATTATTACCTATTACTTTAACTTTTTAATGTTTAAAAATTATAAAATTATCATGCTTTTCAGTCAGAAATGCAAGTTGCTCGAAATTCCCTCAGAAGATGAAAAACACATGTAGATTTAATCGTTACCGGGTGTAGTTACATTTATGTTTTTCTTATGCTAAGATTCCCACACACAGTATACCGATTCGCTTAAAAAGTACCACCATGAGCTAGTGAAATTTTCAAGATCTGTCCACGCTATTGAGATTATGCCAAGAAATGTATTGCGATCGGCTGTCCGATCAGCTGACCTTTTCAGCGCGAAATTTGCCCCGCTGACGCTAGGATCCTTATGCTCTGTCATTCTATCACATTGTGTCTTTGATTCACTACTTACTATAACTTACAATGAGAATTTTATGGTTGGATGTCGAAAAATAACTTCTTTCAAGTAACGAATTAGGAACTTGAAGTGAGACTTTTCACAAAACATATTAGGATTATTGGTCATGATGGACATTTCATGAATGAGATTCGTTTTCTATATAACTGTGCTTGTTTTAAAAATTGTGCAGGTGATAACTGAATTTTTTTAAAAATGTGAATGGATTTGTATGGATATTGCTTCTTACCGATGTATGTAATTACATTTTTCTATTAATTTAGATAGTGTTTTGTTGAATGTTATATCCATATTGAATATGGATGAGTCATTGTAAATATTAAATGCAATGCTACATATCACTTTCATGGGGATAGACCGAGCATTAGAATTATGTTTTCCCGCTCTTCGAATTCACTCGATTGTGATTTTCAAATGGACGCCTAAGACAAAATAGGTCCATTTTGTTGCATTAGTGTTCGAATTATTTGTTTTCCATTAATGAAATGTATTTGTGAAATATTCTTAAAGTGAGTTACTGCTTCTGCCTTGATTTCGAATATTTGGTGCCGTCCATCGAGGTTTATTGTCGCTCACCTTCTCGAGATGAACTTACACTTGTACCGTATTGGATAATTAGCGAAAGGGGTTAAGCTCAAGTGTTCTCTAGCTTAAAAAAATGGAAGTTAAAATACCGTTTTACACTCCACCTACGTATTGTGTATTTAAGCAATTGACAGCAGTCTCGTCCTTAACGAATATTTCGCGCGTTCTTGAGACAATCTAATATATTTTAACAGTATTTTTGTTTACTGCGTTTTAGTAACTGAGGCTTCTCGCGCAAGATTGAAATATCTGCGATTCGATATCAGACCAGGTTAACTGAATAGTGTAGACTACATCACAGCTTGAAAGAATAATGTTGTACACAGTTCAGTGGCATGATTGCAACTTGCCTGCTACGTAACTGTACACAGAAATAAAGATGTAATGCACTAGTGAGAAGCATAACATCGTTTTGATCACATGTTACAATTATAAATGGCTGTCAGAATAAAAAAGGAATTGCTTGATTGTCCTTTTTAAAGGAATTTGAAACTTTCTACACACAATATCAAGTTTAATAAGAAGAAGCACAAGAAGTTGTAAAGTGAATCATGTTGTACTAGTAAAGGTACTAGTAACAATACTACATGGTTAATTCCCAAACATATCTAGTAACAATACCCTATTTCCCAGCACTGATTTTATGATCTCTAAAACCTGATCTAGTAACAATACTACATAGCTATCCACCAAACCCACGTAGGAACAATACCCTATTTCTAAGCACTGATTTGTTTTCTTCAAAATCTGTAGTAACAATACTACAATCTTTCCTCCAAACCCATGTAGTAACAATAGCCTATTTCTAGGCACTGATTTTGTGATCTTCAAAGCCAGAAGTAGTAACAATGCTGCATAGGTCTCCCCCAAACCCATGTAGTAACAATACGCTATTTCTAGATACTGATTTTGTGATCTCTAAATCTTGATGTAGTAACAATACTACAAATCACTCTAGCAAACCCATGTAGTAATAATACTCTATTTCTAAGCACTGATTTTGTGATCTCCAAAGCCTGATGTAGTAACAATACTACATAGCTATCCCCCAAACCCATGTAGTAATAATACCCTATTTCCAGGCACTGATTTTGTGGTCTTCAAAGCCTGATGTAGTAACAATACTACACAGCTCTCCACCAAGCCCATGTAGTAATATTACCCTATTTCCATGTGATATTGTAAAGCAGATTTGTGATCTCCAAAATCTGATGTAGTAACAATACTATATTATTAATCGCAAAATTTGTGTATTCACATTACCTTATTTCTAGGTGACAGTGTAAAACTGATTGTCTTTATCTCCAAAACTTAATGTAGCCACAGTACTACATTGTTCATCATGAAACCCATGTAATGACATTACCCTGTTTCCATTTAACAGTATAACACTGAACTTATGAGATTTGCAAAACCTGGTGTAGTAAAAATATTGCATTGTTAATCCCAAAGCACAAGTAGCAACATTACCCTATTTCCATAGTAACAGTGTAATATTCATTTGGTCATTTAAAATATATGATCTAAGATTACTAGGACTATGCCTCACACTGCCTCCAGAATATAAAAGAAAATTCTGTGTTGTTACTCTTATAGGACTTGAACTTTGTGCTTAATATTACTTGCAATTGCTTTTAACATGCTAATATTACTCTACTGATTATCCACTGTACTACCTTCGAAAGTTGAGACTGCCCATGGTAGTAATAACGGAATCCATAATATGACTGCGTAGACTATATAAATTCCATCCTTGGCTCAGACTTTTAAGTCGTACACAAGGCTGTGCTGAGTGTTTGATGCAGATTTGTAATCCCATGGGGGAAATTTCTATCCCACACCAAAGTACAATGACTGGTTATTATAAATATGTTCAAGAGATGATGCAAATCAGGACATATTTGATATTTTGTGTGCTCTCAGTAAATGTGTATATGAATGTGATAGTATCATTAAATTGCCAAGTTGGGGTCCATCAGGTGTTTTAGACTTTGTTAGGATACATGCAGTTTGAAATTAGAATACTTTCATCAAGCTGAGATGAACTGAGCATAGATTTACATAAGCTGGGATCAGCAAAGAAAATACGCGCTAATGCTGGGATTAGTGTTAGTCTAGCACAGATGATACTTAATACTGGAATAATGCAAAGTACAGTTTCATGATGGGACCAACCTAGCACAGACTGGAAATCATCATAGTCACGTACATTATTTCTTTCAGATTCTGGCTTGTGTAGCCCCATGGAGAGAGAAAAAATATCATTTAAGTAGTGAATGTACACTATATATATATATATATATATATATATATATATATATATATATATATATATATATATATATATATATATATATATATATATATATACATGTGTGGAATGACTTAGTGGAATATATTTATTATCATGAATACAAAGTTTGTGTTGAATGAGAGAGAACTCATCATACTCATGTAACCTTTATTTTTCTTAAATGGCATGTATGAAGCATTCCTTTGTACACTTCTATATTTGTTGCATATAAATTGGATTAATAAAGTTGATGAAATAAACTAGCTGTAATATTGTGATGTTACTATACAGAACAAATGTCAGACATTATCTGGCTCACAATAATATTACTAAAATGTGGATCTTTAAACTCTGTTTAACAAGATTAATATATAGCCTAAATGTGGCTATAAGACTACATCACAGTCATTGTAGTAATATTACCTTTTTTTGAAGAAGTCTAGATATTTCAATTGACAATCTTAGAAACAGTTGTTTAAGCCTGTATTATCATCATGTATAACAGCAATAAAACTTCTACAACTATATCTTAACATTATGTAGTCAATTGCTATAAATTCGTTTTTTTCCTATTACTTGAGTGTATGCAAGAGTGTCAAATGAACAGCAAGCAACACTTCTTTTGACCTTTTCATGTCTCCTAAGAAGTTTTCCTTTGACTTTGTTACCACAAGAATAAAATAAATCAAATCAAAATCATGTAAGTACCTTTCTGTTACATAGAAAAAGAGTACGAAGCTTGTGTTAGACTTTTTCAGACATATCGCATACCTAATTAAATTTAAGGTAATTCCTGAATACATTTACATATTATTTAATATTTGCTTGTACCAAGAGGTGCTAGTGTTAAATGTGATTAGTTATAGATTTTATTTTGGAATAATACCTGGATACAAAGAAAGATGTCATCCCTACATCAAGTTTGTCATCCTGAAGACCATGATAAGCCTTCTTTCCATGATCAGTGCACAGATAGATAACTAACAAGTGTGTCACTTTAAACTGAATAATGAACATTGTTCTAGATAGTAAGGGCTGTTCCATTAAAACATACATGGGACCCAGGGAAGGCACTTTTAAAGTGGGGTACTCACCAATAGATGTAGAATTTTTTTTATCATTTTTATATGAACTTGTTGAAATTAAAGTACCTTGGCATATAGTATAAAAAACTGCCTTCCTTGGGTACCATCGTCGGCATCTGTCCGTCTTCGAGAGACGATGGTGTAGCTTCCGGTTGGGTGTTCTATCTGCACCTTCGCGAGTGGCTGAAGAGTCCGACCCTAGAGTGACAGTGTCTGTTGCACTTGCTGCAGGTGAACGTTGATGCTTGTTGAGGCTGTTGTTGTTTCGCCTTTCTCCTGGTTCTCTTTGTAGAGAGGTTTGTGTTTATCCTTTCCTCGGCATTCTGAACGCCCTGTCTGACAGCAAGGCGCCAGGCGGAGCGGTCGTCAGCACAGCTCTCCCAGTTGTTGACGTTGATGTTGGCCGTCTTCATGTCCTTCTTGCAGACATCTTTGTAACGCAGACGTGGCCGTCCAGTCAGTCGTGTGCCCTCTGCTAGCTCGCCGTATAGCAGGTCCTTGGGAATGCGGCCTGGATCCATTCTCTTGACGTGGCCAAGCCAGCGAAGGCGCCTCTCGCTGAGGATGGTGAACATGCTGTTCATGCTGGCGCGTTCCAGAACCTCAGTGTTGGGTACTTTGTCCTGCCACTGGATGCGCAGAATGCGCCGCAGGCATCTCAAGTGGAAGCTGTTGAGTTTCCTTTCATGGCTCGTGTAGGTGGTCCATGCCTCGCTGCTGTAGAGGAGTGTGCTGAGCACGCAGGCTTGGTAGACGCGCAGTTTGGTCTTCTCAGTGAGGTTGGGGTTGTTCCAGACCCTCTGGTTCAGTCTGGCCATAACTGCTGCTGCCTTGGCAATCCTGCCGTTCACCTCAGCATCAATGGAGAGCGAGCTGGAGATGGTGGACCCAAGGTATGTGTAGTTCTCAACAACTTCAAGGTTGTACCCATCGATGGTGATGGTTGGAGGGGAGTCTGCATCCTGCATCATTCGTCTTCTTCAAACTGATGGTCAGTCCGAACTCTTTGCAGGCGTGGGAGAGGCGACATACCAGCTGCTGAAGTCCATCTTCCGCATGTGATGTCAAGGCTGCATCATCGGCGAAGAGCAATTCACGGATGAGAACCTCTGTGACTTTAGTCTTTGCACGGAGACGAGCGATGTTGAACAGCTTGCCGTTAGCCCTGGTGTGGATGTACACTCCCTCGCTGCAGTCCTTGAAGGCGTACTGGAGGAGCATGGAGAAGAAGATGGCAAAGAGGGTCGGCGCAAGGACACAGCCCTGCTTCACTCCACTGCTGACTGGGAAGGCCTCTGATGTTGCGCCGTTGAAGCACACTGTGCTTTGCATGTTCTGGTGAAACGATGTGATGACAGCGAGCAGTCGTGGGGGGCAGCCGATCTTCTCCAGGAGCCTGAAGAGTCCGCTCCGGCTGACCAGGTCAAACGCCTTTGTCAGGTCTATGAAGGCAATGTAGAGGGGCATCTGCTGCTCATGACACTTCTCCTGCAGCTGGCGTAGTGAGAAGATCATGTCTACAGTTGACCGGCCGGCTCGGAAGCCACACTGGGATTCTGGGTAGATGCGGGAGGCTAGGGTCTGCAAGCGCACCAGTGCGACACGTGCGAAAGCCTTTCCGACGATACTGAGGAGGGAGATGCCCCGGTAGTTGTTGCAGTCGCTGCGGTCTCCTTTGTTCTTGTACAAAGTGAAGATGTTGGCGTCTCTCATGTCCTGGGGGATGTGTCCCTGTTCCCAGCAGAGGCAGAGGAGTTCGTGCAAGGGCTGCAGTAGTGCTGGTTTCCCGTTCTTGAGGACTTCAGGTGGGATGCCGTCGCTCCCAGGGGCCTTCCCACAAGCGAGGCAGTCGACGGCTTTTCTTAGCTCTTCCAGGGAGGGCGGAGTGTCTAGTTCCTCCATGACTGGCAGGTCTGGGATGGCGTTCAGGGCAGTGTCGGTGACGACGTTTTGGGTTGCATACAGCTCAAGATAGTGCTCAACCCAGCGCTGCAGCTGTTTCCCCTGGTCTGTGATGACTACGCCCGTCTTGGACTTGAGGGGGGCGGTCTTGAAGGATGGGGGACCTGTCGCCTTCTTGATACACTCGTACATGCCTCTTGCATCCCCAGTGTCGGCAGCTGTTTGTATGCTGGTGCAGAGGTTCAGCCAATAGGTGTTGGCGCAGTGGCGGGCGGTCTGCCGGGCATTGTTCCTGGCAATCCTGAGGGCTTGCAGTGTACCAGGGCTAGGCGCAGCCTTGTAAGCCAGAAGGGCTTTCCTCTTCGCCTCAGTCACGGGCTCCATCGCCTCCCAGCTGGCCTCATACCAGTCGGTATTTTTGCGCTCCTTCTTCCCATAGGCAGTAATGGCTGAATTGTACACAGCGTCTCGGAGGTGGGACCACTTGGAGTCGATGGTGTCATCAGGTGTCTCTTTGGTGAGAGCCTCCTGCAGCTTGCTGATGAACTGCTGCGTCTTCTCTGGTTTGCTTGCACAGCATGTGTTTATGCGTGAGCGACCCTTCTTCTTGGCGTGGTGCTGCTTCCTGGGTATTATTCGCACCTTGCTGGCCACGAGGGAGTGGTCCGTGTCACAGTCGGCGCTGTGGTAGCTGCGGGTGAGGAGGACACTGGCCAGTTCCGCACGCCTTGTGATGACGAGGTCTAGCTGGTGCCAGTGGTGGGAACGTGGGTGCCTCCATGACACCTGGTGGATTTCCTTGCATTTGAAGTAGGTGTTGGTCACGCATAGGCTGTGGGAACAGCACATCTCCAGCAGTCGCTGACCATTCTCATTGATCTTGCCCCTTCCATGAGAGCCGAGACAGGTGGGCCAGGCCTCGTGGTCAGCTCCCACTCTAGCATTGAAGTCTCCTAGTAGGTAGAGGCCTTCATTGTTGGGGATACTGGATATTGCTTGATCCAGAGCCTCGTAGAACTGTTCTTTCTCCTCTAGGGTGGAGCAGAGGGTTGGGGCGTACACGCTGAAGATGTTGACTGGGCCTGAGGATGTTGACAGCCGGAGGGCAAGGATCCTCTCAGTGCCTGATGATGGAGGCTCAATGAAGGCGACGAGCGTGTTCTTTACAGCGAAGCCGACACCATGCTGCCTAGGTTCATCGGAGGACTTTCCTTGCCAAAAGAAGGTGTAGTTGGTTTCCCTGATGGTGCCGCTGTCAGCCAGTCTGGTCTCCTGAAGGCAGGCAATGTCGACGTTCAGTCGGGAGAGTTCCCTGTCAATTACGGCAGTCTTACGTGCGTCGTCAATCTGCTGCAGGTCATCGGTAAGTCCAGGACACATGGTCCTGACGTTCCAGCTTGCAAAACGAAGAGCTGGAGTCTTCTTTTCTCTTCTTTGAATCTTGCCTGGTGCGGAGTTTGTGGCCTGCTTGTCGAGATAGTTCCCTAAGCTCCACGCACCCATTGAAGCAGGCAGGCCATGGCGGGACAGCACCTTACTGTCTGGGGGCTGCCCAGCTTGAGGCGGGCGGTAGCTGTCCAATGAGACATGGCGGTCTCTCCCACCGTCGGAAGTAACCCCTGGCGCCAAGCTCTACGCCAATCGAGCTATTGCTTATAACCTGTAAACTGCTGCTTCCCGTGTTGTGCCGGCGCCTTACGACGACGCTGGAGTGTCCTCTCCAGTGGAGCTACAAAGCCTGGGCAGGGTAGTATGGAGAATCAGCTGTTGCCCATGCAGCAGATCCCCCCCCCTCCACGCAGCTGGTGTTCCCAAGGGAACGACAAATGCCGATACAACTTGGCACCAACAGCATCGCAGGAGTTGCCGGAATGACATTGGAGTCAATGTCAGACCGCCTTAGGGACTCCGTCTCCGGATTCTCTGTTGGGGTTTATTCTCTTAGCCTTTCCCGTGAGTGGGTATAGCCTCAAGGCAGCGGAGGTTTGGGATCCAGAGTTTTCCTTCTCCTAGATGAGCAACCATCCAAGGTTTACGAGCCCCATCTACCCGAAGCGACTGGTTTTAAGGCGCCAGTGACCGCCTTCACTCCTTCTCCTGTTAGTGGAAACATGGTCCGCCGGACTTAGAAGCTAAGCCACTCGCGAAGGACAGGAGCTGGATTTTAGTTGACCGAGGCGATCAGAGACGCAAGCCGTATGGGGCATTTCTGGAGGAGTGGGGCGCTTGTCTCCCATTCCCACCCCGGCAATGTCAACCTTGGACCATTGGGTACCATGTATGTTTAAATCGAACAGCCCTAATAGTTATAATATCATGAATAATATCATGATCATATTTACGTAAAGAAGCAAACAATAACAAGTGTCTTCACAATATAGAACAAAATACTTCCTATATAGATTATGTCATAATTTTCATATTTTAGCATTAAAGATTGAAACAGTTTTAAAATGTTGCTCAAAACAGTGGTGTCTTGAAAGAATTGAACCGGTCTCCAAAGGAAAATAAATCACACAAATCTTACAGCATTTTACTTTTATGTCATATGATTAATATCAATTTTGCAGTTTTGTGTCACAGTGCCAAGATTGCTAGACTTATTGTAAATAATTTCTTATTTTAGTTTCCAATCTGTCCTTGCTAATACTTTTCATTGAAATTATATCTTTGGTGACATGTCCTATAAATTTACACACTAGATAAGCTGTATCTATAACCTGTTGGTCTTTTCTATCAAGAATTGACATTTTGCTGGTGTTCTATGTCAGTTTATCTTTTTGCACTTTCGCTATTGGTTCTTTACAAAATATAAAAGTGTTTTCATCTGAAAGAATGCCCAGATAAAATTTGTTGTGGTTGTATTCGACAAGAGCTAACACTTGGTCTGTGCCTTCTGAGCCTTTTCCTTCCTGCAATCAAAGATAGAAAAAAAAATTTGTTACTACTAATCTAAAACCCAACTGCATAAAAACTGTGAAGATGAAATAATTAAGCATATAATCTTGAGAAACATGCACTTTAAAGCAAATAAATGTTTAATTTTCTATCACAAATGTGCTAAAGGCAAACGGCTCAAAGACCCGATACATGATTGAGTTTGCCCAGATCTGGTCCCATTTTGGGTGAATTATTCTTTGTTCTATTTTGTGTTTAGTTATCAAAGCTATCATACGTCTTAGCATTTTACATACTTTGTCTTTAGATTCTGCTTGCCATATTTCTTTAGTGTTTCTATGTGTGTGTAGAGTTTTTGTGATTCTGTATAATTCTTTTGGTGGTTCAATAATCTTTAAAAATTTTATTGTTTCTATAAATATCCTTCTTGTCTTGTAAGTAAAATCCGAACCAATATAAATATATGCCTTGCCAATAAAAATCTGGGGTTGGTGTTAATTTCCTTAATCTGTCTATATGTATTGTGGCTTGCTTTATCCTTAAATTGGGTAATCCTACCCCTCCTTTATTTTTTTCTTTTTGTAATGAGTATTTTTCAATTTTGTTAATTTTACCATCCCATATAAAGTTAGTAATTTTTGACTCTATTTTGCTTATTTGGGCATAAACAAAATCAATTATTTCAAATTCGTATAGGATGGAACTGAACAGATAGGTTTTTGCTATTTGGATTCTTTCTAATAAATTAAAAGTCCTGTTTTCCCATGTTTTCGCATGTTTTTGTATTTTGTCTAGTATTTGTTTTAAATTTAATTTTTTATTGTTTTCTCTCATATGTATCCCTAGTACTTTAATGTGCGTTTTTATCATCTCTGGTGGTATCCCTGGATAATAATTTTTCCATTTACCAATAAGTACTATTTCTGTTTTATTTGTATTGATTTTTGCACCTGAAGCCTGTCCAAAATCATAATATTGTTGCATGAGGTATTTATAATGTTGATGTGACGTTATAAAACGAGTGAAGTCATCAGCATGCTGAAAGGTTTTACATTCTTCTTTTATGTTGGGTACTTTTATTCCTGTTATATTTTTATCTGTTTGTATAGCAATTCTCACAGCTTCTATTGCAATTACATATAAGATCATAGATAAAGGGCATCCTTGACTTACTGATCTGAAAATTGAAAAGGGTTTGGTTCTGGCACCATTGACTTGTACCATAGATTGGATGTTTTGATATAATGTTTTAATTCTATTTATAATGGAGTCTCCATAGCCAAAGTTTTGTAGTATTTTTATTATGTAATTGAGTTGAATATGATCAAAAGCTTTTTCTTGATCGATTAAAATTAAGGCTCCATCTATGTTGTTTGATTCCATATATTGGATAATTGTTTTTATTGATAATGTATTGTTTTGAATTACTCTTCCTTCTTCTCCACAGGTCTGGTTCTTATTGATTATATTCCCCAATGTTTCTTTTATGTGATTTGTTATTATTTTGCTTAATATTTTATAGTCATTGTTAAGTAAGGATACAGGTCTCCAATTTTTTAAATCAGTTATATCTCCTTTGTTTTTATATATGATTGTGATTATCCCTGTTCTCATGCTCACTGTCATTATGTTCTGATTAAAAATCCCATTATATAATTTTAGAAGAATAGGTGTTAAGTTATTTTTAAATTTTATATACAATTCCGCAGTTATTCCATCGAATCCTGGGGATTTGTTTTTGTTGAGTTGGTTTATTGCTTTTGTTATTTCATCTAAAGTTATTTCTTTTTCACATTCATTTCTTTGATCATCATCTATTTTTGGGAAATTTATTTTTCCTATATATGAATCAATCTTCTCCTCTTTTATATTTTGTGACTTATATAATTCTTTATAGAATTTCCTTATATAGTCTAAAATTTGTTCTTTCCCTTCAATTTCTCTATAATTGTCTTTTGGTTTGATTAATGTTTTTTGTGCCCCTTTTTTGATTTCTTCTCTTTTGTAGAGATTTTTTCCAATCTTGTATATGTCATAGAATAGCCCTGATCTTACTCTGTCTCCATTTGTTCTTATTTCATATATTTCATCTAGTTTTTTTGTGCTATGTCCTTTTTTTCCTTATCTATCAAGTTGTTATTTATTATCTTTAAACATTCTTTTTCAATTTTTGATCCTCAGCTTGCATCCTGGAGTAGGTTTGACTAATCCTTTTTATTTCTGATTTTATGTCATCCCAAATGGAGCATATATCACAATTCTCTACTTTTTCTAGTAAATTTTGTATCTCCTCTTGGTAGGCTGGTAGTTTTATTATATTGTTGTTGAGTTTCCAGTAACTCTTTCCCCATTTGGTTTTAATTTGATCTTTTATAATTAATTCTATCGCCTTGTGGTCTCCTATCCTTTCATTTGTAATATTGCTGCTTTTAATACAATTTTGACGAAGGGTATCTATATATGCTCTATCTACCCTCGAGGCAGATTCATTTCTTGTGAATGTATACTCTATTTTACTTGGATGTAATAATCGAAAAGTATCTACTAGAGCATTATTATGGATTAAACCATTCATAATTGGTATAGAGTGTCTCTCCCACCCTGAGATTCTTGTTTTCCTGTCTATCTCTTGGGTCACTATGTTGAAGTCCCCTAGTAGTATCACTTGTTGTAATTGAAATTTTTCTAAATATTTTGATAAACTATAAATAAAAGGTATCTTCTTTTTATATTGTGTAGGTACATAAACATTAATGATGCAAGTTTTATCTAACTCAACATGCATAACTCTCCCCTTCAGTTCATCTGGTATAGGTAAACTTTTCCAATTTCTCCTTAATATTTGGTTGTTTAGAATTATTCCTACTCCTGAACTTTTGTTTGTGTCATCCATTTGTGTCAGAAAAATCCCATTTAGTTTGTCTTCAGTGTAGTTTTGTACTGGTGGTATAACATTGTGTATTTCCTGTATACATATTATGTCATATTTTTTAGCAACTTGAGTTAAATGTTTAGCTTTTTTAAAATCTATCCCATTTATATTTAGGGATAGGATTTTAATTGTCTGATCCATTTTTGTTTATTGTTGTTGATTTTCTTTTTTATTGATTAGGGTTTTTTTATATTTTATACTGTATTGAGAAATTTATTGTGTTTTGGGGGGTGGTTTACCCCTGTCTCTAATGCACTTGTTTGCTTTGCATTGTCTTGATGTTTGTTTGTTCTAGTCCTTCTCGGACTTGTTTGTGGTGTAGGGTTTGGAGGTAGTGGTGGTGGTGGTGATGGTGGTGATAGTGTTGGAGGTGGTTCCTGAGTGTTTTGTGTTTCACTGTGTATTAACATTTCCTCTACCTGAAATTGTTGTGTTGGGTTTTTCTTTGGGCTTGCTTGTGGAGTCATGAATATTGGAGTGGATTCTGCTGTGTCTGTGTTGTCTAATGGTGTAATCATGGGTTGGGTGGCTGTCATGACCTTCAGAATTCTTCTGATTGTTCTAGTTTTGGGTGTGTTACCTCTGAACTTGTATGATACTGCAACTTGTGGTCTTTTTTTAATTTTTTTGTAAATGGGTGGGTTTGGTTTTCTCTTTTTATTCTTATTTTTTCCCCGAGTTCTTAATTGTTGTTGTTGTTGTTGTTTTTATGTTTGTATTGCTATCTTCATCTGTGTCTTGTTCTTGGTATGTATCTGTTTCTGCTTCTGTGTCATGTTGCATGCCTAAAATATCAAATCTGTTGTTTGTTTCTAAAGGAAGTGGTGTAGGGGTCGTTAGCAGTGGTTGAGTGGGTGCTTGTGTTTCCTCAGGGTCATCCTCCCACATGGTGTTTTGTGCCTTTCTTTTTTTGTTTTTCTTTATTTCCTTGCTAATGGTTGTTGATGTGTTGATGTTGTTTTTTGGTGTTGACTTTGATAATGTCTGTGTTTCTTGTATGGAGTCTGTTTCCATTTCTGGATTTGGGTCTGTATTGTCTTGGGGTTCAGTTGGGGTTGTTTTTTGTGGTTGAAACAGTGACTGTGATAGAATTTGTGTTTCATCTGTGGTGTCACCTTCTGAGAAGAGTGTTCTTGATACAGACTTTATTGCTTGCACATAAGACCGTTTTGTTGTTGTTGTTGTGGTGGTGGTCGTGGTTGTGCTGTTTGTTGAGCTTTGGGGCATTCCCAATGTTTGTGTCCTGTACTATTACAGTTTTTGCAGGGTCGTTCGTATTGACACCCTGTGTACCAAGTTTGAATTGTGATCCCACAGATCTTGAAATATTCTGGGACTTTCTTTGAGTCCTTTGCATCTATTTTTACCACAATTTTCCCATTTTGTATCCCCGGCATTGTTTTGTATGTGTCCCTTTTCATCCCTAGAGTTTTAACTTTTGTTCTAAATTCGAAACCTTCTTGCAAAACTTCTAATGGGATTTCCCTCGGAAAAAAGGAAATAATGACATCTGTGTATTTCCTTTGTAGAAGGCGTGTTATGGGGGGGGGGGGGCAATCACTTTGACCATTTAATCCCCTATGGGAAAGTTTTCCTTCTTTAAAAGTTTCTCTTGTTTCTTGGGATACACGAGGTATATACCTCGTCCTGTCTTGATTAGGGAATCAATATTTTTTTCATCAATTCCCCTTATGAAAAATAATGATGAAAAGTATTAATAATCCCCGTTTTCGAAATTAATTTAATATGGTACACATTTTCATCACAATCCTTTCTGCTTTCTGTTCTCCCCTCCCCTCTCAAGCATAACGGACAAACTGCGCAGAAATGTGGAATGAGAGAGAAAAGGAATTTGGACTGGATTAAAACCTTGAAATAGAAATTACACCAAGTAACCTACAAGAATATGGTTCCTCGTAACGATACGTGTGCACTTTCCTTGGGATTTATCAACAGTGTTTATCAATGATACAATGTTGCAAACCAGCAAATTCCTCGGTTACGTGGTACACATACTGTGATATATTTAATGTTATGTTTTGTTTTGTTTTTTCTTAAACATACCATAATGTTCTAAAAAATCAATTATTATTATTATTTAAATATGAAAATGTCCAAAGCTCAAGCTCTCTCTCTCTCTCTCTCTCTCTTGACCATCGTAGCAGGATACGGGCTAAAATCTATGAAATGGCGAACGTAGAGGATTTTCCGACAATATCTCTGGACTTATGAATGATGGTAAAAGTTAATTCAAACCGACCAAAGGATGAGAGACAGACAGACAGACAGACAGACAGAGACAGAGTTTTAAAGTCAAACCGACGAGAGAGAGAGAGAGAGAGAGAGAGAGAGAGAGAGAGAGAGAGAGAGAGAGAGAGAGTTTGTGGTCGGTTGTACTGTTGCTAAAGCAGAATAATGACTTAGATCAACTGTAAATATATTAAAATATTTTAATTACCTCTTGTTGGTTCGTCAGTTGGCTTAGTTTCTATTCCATATTAATTTCCATGTGCCTGAAGGTGAATTGCTTTGCGTTCATTTGAATGGTGTAGCTATCCAAATGTTGCTACTGCTCTACTTTTATTATTAAAACCATCTTTCATGTTAAAAATCATAAGTGTGTATTATATTGATTTAATCAATGTGGAGAAAAATAGAAACCAAGAAAAGAAAACAATCAACTTATCAATATGCAGAGGTGATTGTAAATAGCCACTACGGCAGAGAACTACATTTTGTAGCGGACACACTCGGAGATGTGAGGAACTCATTCACTAGGTCAATACACGGCTGCCTGTTGTAAATCTGAACTCCGTTCAAAGGGCAAATATATGTATTTGTATGTGATATAAATAAAATATATGTACAGTATGTACGCTGTATCAATGATATACCACTCGTTGTATAAATTTTTCATTAAAAGGAAACTCAGCAAACTTCGTTTCCTTTTAATGAAAAATTTATACATCTCGTGGTATGTCATTGATACAGCGTACATACACATACATTAAAAAATAACATGCATTTAAAGTGTTGGTATAAAGCAATTTGATATACCAATACTATTGGTATATCAAATTGTGATCCGCCCATGGCGCAATAATACGCATATATAAACATTCTCGCGAGCGTCTGCAGTTGATTCTAGATCAATGGTCAATTTCCACATATTATTTTCTAGTGACGTATGAAAAATAATGATGAAAAGTATTAATAATCCCCGTTTTCGAAATTAATTTAATATGGTACACATTTTCATCACAATCCTTTCTGCTTTCTGTTCTCCCCTCCCCTCTCAAGCATAACGTACAAACTGCGCAGAAATGTGGAATGAGAGAGAAAAGGAATTCGGGCTGGATTAAAACGTTGAAAGAGAAATTACACCAAGTAACCTACAAGAATATGGTTCCTCGTAACGATACGTGTGCACTTTCCTTGGGATTTATCAACAGTGTTTATCAATGATACAATGTTGCAAACCAGTAAATTCCTCGGTTACGTGGTTACACATATTGTGATATATTTAATGTTATGTTTTGTTTTTTGTTTTTTGTTGTTTTTTCTTAAACATACCATAATGTTCTAAAATATCGATTATTATTATTTAAATATGAAAATGTCCAAAGCTCTCTCTCTCTCTCTCTCTCTCTCTCTCTCTCTCTCTTGGCATTCGTAGCAGGATACGGGCTAAACTCTATGAAATGGCGAACGTAGAGGATTTTCCGACAATATCTCTGGACTTATGAATGATGGAAAAAAGTTAACTCAAACCGACCAAAGGATGAGAGACAGACAGACAGACAGACACAGACACAGACAGAGTTTTAAAGTCAAACCGACGAAAGAGAGAGAGAGAGAGAGAGAGAGAGAGAGAGAGAGAGAGAGAGAGAGAGAGAGAGAGAGTGTGTTTGTGGGTCGGTTGTACTGTTGCTAAAGCAGAATAATGACTTAGATCAACTGTAAATATATTAAAATATTTTAATTACCTCTTGTTGGTTCGTCAGTTGGCTTAGTTTCTATTCCACATTAATTTCCATGAGCTGGTATTTGAATGGTGTAGCTATCCAAGTGTTGCTACTGCTCTACTTTTATCATTACAACCATCTTTCATGTTTAAATCATAAGTGTGTATTATATTGATTTAATCAATGTGGAGAAAAATAGAAACCAAGAAAAGAAAACAATCAACTTATCAATATGCAGAGGTGATTGTAAATAGCCACTACGGCAGAGAACTACATTTTGTAGCGGACACACTCGGGGATGTGAGGAGTTCATTCACTAGGTCAATACACGGCTGCCTGTAGTAAATCTGAACTCCGTTCAAAGGGCAAATATATGTATTTGTATGTGATATAAATAAAATATATGTACAGTATGTACGCTGTATCAATGATATACCACTCGTTGTATAAATTTTTCATTAAAAGGAAACTCAGCAAGCTTCGTTTCCTTTTAATGAAAAATTTATACATCTCGTGGTATATCACTGATACAGCGTACATACTATACATATATTCTATATTTATACCACATACATTATAAAATAACATGCATTTAAAGTGTTGGTATAAAGCAATTTGATATACCAATACTATTGGTATATCAAATTGTGATCCGCCCATGGCGCAATAATACGCATATATAAACATTCTCGCGAGCGTCTGCAGTTGATTCTAGATCAATGATCAATTTCCACACATTAGTCAATAGTGACGAAGCAAGCTTCGTTTCCTTTTAATGAAAAATTTATATATATATATGTTTAGGCCATAATTATAACCTCATTGCATTTTTTATTTTCCACACTTTTTAACACTTTGTACTTGAACATGCAATCTTACAACAATTCCAAGTCCAAGAAATTCACAGCATTCTGTCTATATCATCATTGGCTATGTAAGTATTTATATAAGTATGTTGTAACTGTGCATGGGAAAGTATGTATGTATGTATGCATGTATGTATGTATGTATGTATGTATGTATGTATGTAATTTCACCTAGTAAAGCAAGCGTTGGTAGCTCAGTTGATAGGGAATCAGACTGGTAATCCTAATATTCAAGATTTGACAGGCTGGCTCAAGCCAGCATTTGGCTAACTGCTTTGATGTGTCCTTAGGAAAATTATTTGGTCATAATGGTGCACACAAAACCAACAAAAGCAAGAAATGAAAAGCATCTAGTAAAATCCAGCTCTATGGGTCAACAATATAATAATTAATGAAGCAGACTCTAAGAACAATTATTTACAATAACAAGGAAAATAAAATTAACCTTTGGATTTTTATCAACTCATTATAGTACTTACTTTGATATCATAGAAAAGAAAGTTATTTTATGCCATTCCCTGTCTTATCACTGTGACCAGCATTTCATTTTCAAGATAACTTATATCTGTTTTCTACTTGTTCACAATCACATCTAGAGACTACTTTTCTAAACAATTTCCATTTGCAAATATGTTGATTATTCTCTGGCTCATGTAAAGTTACAAATGGTTACGTTGTTTGATTAGTTTGTCACACCAGCATAAGTTGTCAGATGAGTGATATACCATACTTTTATTCAATTCATATGTAATGAATAAAGTGTATAAAAAGCTGACCATCTTCATTGTACCATTTTGATGACACCACTTAGCCCCGTCCCAGCATATATGGCTGGTTAGGACTTAGCAGTGACACCCTATGTTTTCCAAAATATGTGTTTTATGTGTTTGTCTCCCGTTTCCACCCTGTTGTTTTATAGTGTTTATGTTTTAAAAATAAAAAGAAAAGAAAAATATTAGTAATTTCGTAGGGTTATTCTGTGTTTTGTTCGCCATATCCACTAGTTTTCTTATCCCGAAAAGCTTGGTAAGAATATACTCCCTTCCCTGTGCCTGGGCTGGCAGTGGGCCTGGTTTCTATTCTCTCTTGCTTGAACGTAGGATCATACTCCCTTCCCTAGGAACTATTTAGTTCCAGGGCTGGTTTCTTTTCCTGTTATTTTATTAAAAAGGAGATTATTTTCTCGAAGTGGCTCTGTCAGAGTCAGTTTTGTTCTTTATGGTGTCAGTGGTGAATGTTATGTTGTAAGAGCTCCCTTGGTATGTTAGGATGGCACTGTCTAGATCATATTGGTCATAGTTATTGTCCATATCTAATTCTTAAACTAGTAAAATTTTGAATAATTTCCCTTTTTAACAGACCGAAATATATTTCTATCTGCATATGTTTTTGTTTGGTGTATGCATGTTTTGCGTTGTTTTGTCTTAGTTGTTCTATATGCCTTGGCATATTGTTGCCCAATTATAATATGTGTTAATGTTGCACCTTAGCGCTTTATAAATTATGTTGTTTAATTAATTATTGTATATTTAAGATGTTATTTAATCTTTTCTTTTCTTCTTTTTTTTCTGCGATGGGGTGTTATGCGGGTCTTTTTTAAGTTTTAACTTGGAGGCGCCATGGCACCTAATTAGGTCTAGGTTATATGTACTTTTAAATCTGAATGTCTTAGAAGGGATTGAAATCTTATTTTGTGCGGACATGAA
>JAECUM010027954.1:0-20277 GCA_016617855.1 Megalonaias nervosa | reverse complement strand
CAAACATGCGTGAGCAATATTCCACAACTAACATAAGTGCTGTGAATGGTGGAGAATGAATATTATGATATGATGGGATTTATGCCGTTTTAGAACAAATATCAACAGCCTTAAACTTGTAATCGCATCATTCATTTATGTTCTTGTCATGTGAACTGGCCTTTTATTTTTCATTTCACAAAAATTAACCTAATTTTTTCTAATCGTATGTGTGTATGGGGCGGGGGTTCCAGTGGCATCTATAGCATGCAATATTTAATAGTTGATGTTCTTATAACTGATCTCTCTTTCTATGAAAAGTTTTCTTTGGTGCATAATTGTTTATTTCAGGTGATGCTGTGGTTACTGAGGCATTTTATTTTCCTTCAAATATCAATGTGCAGATAATAACAGCTGTAATAATGATTACAGAAATATTTGTTCTCATCCTCATCGTTGCATATTTTTTGTGGAGAAGACACGAGTCACGTAAGTTCAGTTGGTTTGTTTTTACACAATATATTGATCAGTATTTTTGCGATACCATTTAAAGGCACAATAGCGCAGAGTGTATGTAATTTTACGCATTGTAATGATCATGAAACTTAATGTGTCAAATTACAAGCTGAAATAATGCACAAAACCTAGGGTTTGAAAAAGATTGGATTAGTTAATTGTTAAATAAATGAGAGAAAATGCACTTGGGGGGGGGGCACTTCAATTTAAACTTAAAGGAAACGAACTGCTACGGAAATCTCACGTGACCACATAAAAGACTATCTTCATCTAGTAAGAGGGTTATGAGTCACATGCTTGTAATTTAAATATCTACAGTAAACAAAAATGGCGTACACGCGATGTCGCCTGACTTGGTCGCGTTCCGAAAAGAAATGTCGAAGAGTTGTCAGAGAAACCAAATGGAGCCTATCATCTTGGGGACCAGTTTGTTTGATGGGAGAGCATTGATGGAAAAGTTAGAACTATCATTCCACACTGAAACACCGAAGTTATTGTTGGACAGGTAGGCCAATGTCTACATTACAAAGTGTTCTCCACTTGTCATACGTCTTGTTGCTATGTTTGAAAGCACATTTTTATTATTATTATCCTTGGACAAGGATTTGATTTGCTTTGTAAGGTACCAAAAATCTATACAATCAGCTGATCACTATTTGATTCAGTCATTGTGTTCTGTGAGGAGAGGGGTATCTATCAGCGTGCCCAATTCATTGATATATATGTGCATTACCTTTGTGAGACCAGCACTTTAAATTACATTAGAAAACATGTATACATGTACAGCTGTTCTCTCTCTCTCTCACTCACACACACACACACACACACACATACATACACCATGGAGTAATAGGACAAGCACATTGCTTGCACAAAAGGTTAATAACCTGTACATGTAAATGTGTAGAAGAAATAATACATGTTTGATGTTGAACTGTTCATAGGATTTTCCAGATCTGTTTGTAAAACTGCTTCTGTATTTGTTTCATCTCTCATGTATAGGATAGGCTGGATGCTAAGATTCATTGTACATCTTTAAACTCCTAGTACATTCATTATAGAGAATTAAAATGACAAACAATTATGAAAGGATCTCTACTTATGATGGGAAAGGTTCTTATTGTGTTCTAAGAGTATAAAGACTGGCATGTTGCCATTGTTATGTTATTAGTTATTGTTTTGAGCTGCAATCAAAATAGTTTTATTTATGTGAAAATGTTTGGTTTGGTACCATAATGTACTCTTGCTAAAAGTAAGTAAATTAGTTTTAAGTGTTGACTTGACTAATATAGAACTGAGAAATTGATTTAAATTATAAATTAGAAAGAAATGAAAATTTAGTACATTTTTTTCAGTTAAAAAGTTACACAAAATGTAGCAACCGATGGCCAGTACAAAAATATGCTTCACATGAACTCCTGGACCAGTCCTTTTTTGCGGTAATGACACATTGAGCATCTAAAGTGTCGGCTATTGAGTGTGGAAGGTAATAATTAAAATTTTCTTGCAACTTTTTAATTTATTATTTTGGGTTGCTGCAACTGTCATTCCACTGAAAACAATAATATAATAAATGCAATGCTGATGAAGTTTATTTGAAAAAAATCTGCAAGTAGGTAGAGTATATACACTATATACTTTTCTTGACAAGAAAAAATATGCCATGAAGGTTGCGTTATCTCTTTTACTGTTTTGTTAGAGGAATAGGTTCCAGTATACTGTGCTAGCTAAACTGGTATTCACAGCTCTTTCTCTCCACCCTCTACTTTTCCCCCACAAGTGTCACAATTGGTAAATCGGTACTTAAAGGACCAATGATGACTGTACATTTTGAAATTGTTTCATATCCCAATATGCTTTCACTATGCAAGTTTTCATTTATAACTATGTCCCATGTGCAATTCCATGTTGACACCCTCCTCCTCTATCTACTCGGCTCGTTATGACAATACTAATAATAATAATAATATACTTTATTCAGTAATTTAGGCCACCGTCCCATATTACAAAATATAATACTAGTAAATATAGTATGCGGCATGGTTTTGAAGAAGTTAAATATGGTGTTCATCATGAGTATACAGACATTATTTCTACTAATCGGTGCATTATTTTATAAAAATGTTACTACCTCTAAGTATATTGTACATAATTCATTTGAGTTAACCAAGCTTTCTAAGAAGAAAAGCCGAATTGATGTAGGAAGAAAGATTTCTTATAATTAATATATTGCTATGACTCATTAGGGACAACAAAAAAAAATTACTGAGGGAAAGAGATAATAAACGTCGTTGAAGTATTTCTTTCTTATATGGTCATGAGCTGGACATACAAGCAAAATGGAATTCACCTTCTACCAAATAAACATTTTCTGGCATAGTTCACAACACCTATTATTTTTGTCAATCCTGCTATGCCTACCTGTCAATTCTGCTATGCCTACCCGTCTCTATTTTCAGCGTATACGCTGAGCATCGAAATTTAGCAAGCAATTTCCTAAGAAAATAGGATAATCCACATGAGGGGTATTTTTTCGGTCCTAATTCGGTTTTATACATGCTATAAGACCCACATTTATGTGAGTTGTATCCTTAATTCTTTGCAAAAGTAGTGTTACCTATCGGCTCGGTCAAAAGTAACAAAAGAAAAGAGTGAAGACAACAAGCTTTGTAAGTTTTAACAAAAATAATTTATTTCCCTAGAAAACACGGTGAAAAGGTGAAAATATGAAATAGGACTTACGGTTTGTGAAGAAAATCCAAACATTTATCCTAGAATTGTGAAAATATATAAATCCTATCAATAAACAGTTCTAACTGAATCTAGTTTGAATCTCAAGTTGGTTCCAAGATGGAGGACGATGACGTCAGATGAAGACTTTACACAAATGTCCAGAATTTCACGTTGAACCACAATTTGTACTGTACTATTCCAATTTAGAATGAATTTCACTGAATGTCTTTGTTCTAAACCACTTGTGCAGTTCTCCAGGGAAAAAATTATTTAAAAAGCAGATGAACTACTATAGCTGTCATCTATAACAAGACACATCTCGAGCTCTACAGATGTAAAGAAAAATAAACTCTTTCCAGCACAAGAAAAATAATACCTTCTTCTCAAGGTATAACAACGACTCTATTTCACAGGGACCTAAGTGTTTACAAACCGAACCAAAACGTCAATTCATGCACACGCACGAAGAAAGCATGGTTATTTCATCATCTAACAGTCACAGTACATGATGTAATCAAATATGCTTAGAATTGACCTTGGCCACAACCAATCATTTACGCCGGTTGTTTATCCAGTCGGGAATCTAAAATAATGCTTACGCAAGCCGAGAGTCATATTTACGCTCTGAATGAACACGATGTTTCTTTCAAAAATATCAGATACCGTGAACATAATCATCATCATAATAAAATATAATGATACAAAAATGAAATAAAAAGAATTCAAATTTTAACACACAAGTAATTAAATTACATGGTCGTAACAACAGTGAGAAAATTGTTTTTCATCTCGAACATCTTCATTTAGCCAAACATATCCAAATCCGAAGCGAAATAGCCTGTCTTTAACTTTGGTAGCCCAGGTGACACGGTTAGTTTCATTTAATCTTTTCAACATTAAATCACATTGGTGTGGGTATTGAGTTAAAGACATTCTTAAGACCTTCAACCAGTATTTAATGCATCGTAAAAAAAGAGGTACAAAGTGGATATCTTCCACGCTCCCCTGACACAATCGCATTATTGGTAGGTACAGAAACACCTAAATACTGTTTGCCAAAATTGTATTGCACAATTTCAATATCTACTATATTCATATCCACAAATTTCAGACCCATAGCAAGCAATTGGTTTTATTACCGTATCAAAGATTTTAAATGCATCCTCTACACTAAAGCAGCCAAATCGTTTTTGATCATTCAAAATCTTTGAAGTTGCTTTCTTTGCCTGAGCTGCTAGTATCTGCTTTGCTTTCATCCAAACCAAATTTGTGGTGAAAAATAAACCCATGTACTAGTAATAAGGCATTCATTCAATACGACTTTCTTTGAAAAACCATACCTCCTTTTGCTTGAGTTATCCCCCATTTCTGAAAACAATTATTTTAGTTCTATCCAGATTAACCATCATACCAGTTTTATCAGAAAAATGCTCGAAAACATTTATTTGGTTTTGAAGTAGATTTACTGTATCAGCACAATTAGCAATATCATCAGCGTAAAGTATTGCAAAAATATTAATATTTTCTGAGATAAATACACCTCTGTTGCATTCACGCTTCAGCTGTTGAATCAAATCATTAACAAAAAGGGAAAACATGATAGGGCTTAAAACACAACCCTGCCTTTTAATTAATGTACATTTGAAATAAGTAGTTAAACGTTTGGGTGTTCCGACACTGTTTTTCAGATTTCTATACATATCTATTAAAATGTTTTATATTTTACCATTCATACCTTTGTGAATAATCAACAACCATAATATGATGTTGTACTTACCTAAAGTTTTCTTAAAATCGACAAAAGACAATAAAATCTACCTTTTCATTTGGATATATATTACTGAGCTAAAGCCTGAATAATAAAGATATTGTCACATGCAGAGTATTTTTTCCTAAGCCTATTTGTGCTTCGTCTAAAAAACAATTGTCTTCCGCCCACTTGCGTATAGGAGTATTTCATATATCAGTATAGACTTTGCATAGAGTATCAATAAGAGAAATACCTCTAATTATTGGGATCACTCTTGTCACCGCGCTTATATATAGGACAGATAATACTCTTCTCTCACTGTTTAGGATAAGAACTGGATTCAAAGATTTTGCTGAATAGAGCGTTAAGGAATGGCAAGATCGCTTCCTTTGTGCACTGATAAAAACGAGTAGGTATCGTATCAAGTAATAGGAGTATTTAAGTCATCAACCTGTAAGGGTTCCTGCAATCATGGAAATCCTGAAAAAGTTTGTAAATTACAGAAAAACATTCCAAGGGCCTTGAAAACTTCTGAAATTTTCTTAAGTCATTTAAAGTTTTGGAAACGTCGTGGAATTTGGTTATTTTGCATTTTCAAGTCACAATTTCGTTTGGGACTCAAAGGTTTTACCAACCTACCTAACATTGATAATAGATTTATTAAAGTACGTTTTATATTGATTTAATCAAAACTATATCCAGGGATATTACCACCATTCAAAAACATCGTACTCGTGGAATTCTAAAGAGAATCACGTATCAGATAGGATGAAGTATGCCCAAAGCCAGCTGTAAAATGTTTTTGTTTTCAAATTACGTGCTAGGTAAGTATTAGAGGTCGTAAATTTAGGTAGTATGTACCATTGAAATTGGCAAATTGGTAAAAAGGTCTTGGAAAAGTTTCGGAAAAGTCATGGAATTATATTTTTAAAAGATTGTAGGAACCCTGTCACTAACAATATTGCCAGAGTCGTCTAATTCGCACACCGGATTCTTAAAGATTTAAAGTATTCATACTAGCTTTGGGGGATATATATTCTACTACTTGTTGAGAATGTTTCCCGTTTGAAAATATGCCAGAAGTGTCAAGGGTTTTACCTCGCTTGAGTGCATTTGTTCATCTGGGATTCTCTTGTGCAGTGTATCTCCTAGGGGTGCAAGACTCGGCGTCAAACTTCCCCTTGGTGTCAGAAATGGGGGTCAGAGTAAATTGGTATCTTAACTGGTGGTCAAATAAAAAAATTGGGGTCTCTGAGGCACAATTGAGTTAAGTGAAACGATGCTAGTGTATATTTTCCTGAGTGCAATTATTGATTTAAAAGCAGTTTTATACTCTCTTTATAACTTAAGGTCAGCGTCAGTATTTGAGAATCTAAAGCGTCCTAACCAGTAGTTCTTGTCATATTTCATCTTATCACATACTTTATCCCACCAAACTGGTTGCTTTGTTATCATATTAAGCGCCGTACCTCTGGTCTGCAAAATTGAACCTATATTCTGATATGACTGAACTAATATTCCGAGAGATAAGTCAGTATCAGCTTCAAGATGTCTGAATAGATCATTCTTTGTCTTCAAAGGCTGTGATAAAAATTCTTAGAAATGACTATATATTGTCCTCAGTAACACGAAAATATCCCCATTTGATGATGTTCGTCCTTCGGTCTCGAAGACGACCATGACTTCAGATCTGGGCTGGTCTGTGAGTGCGCAGATGGCTGGTGAGGCCAATCTGCGCTCTGAAGAGTCTAGGGCAATGAGGACAGGGAATTGCCGGGGGCTGGATGGACTGAAGGTCGGCGCTGGCTCTGCTCTTCCTCTCCTGGCGTTTCTGCTTGGCCTCGTTGATCCGGTGCTCTTCAAATGCAGCTGCGCCTGAGTTGATCGGGTGATGCCAGGCAGCGCGGTCTTCGGCAAGCTGCTCCAGCTGTCTGGGTCAATGCCACAGGACTTAATGGAGGCTTTGAGCGTGTCCTTGAACCGTTTCTTTTGGCCTCCTCGGGAACGCTTGCCTTCAGCGAGTTCCTCATAGAACAGTCCCTTTGGGAGGCGCTCATCAGGCATACGGCAGACATGACCAGCCCAGCGGAGTTGTGACCTTCTGAGCATGGCATAGACGCTTGTCATCTCTGCTCTCTGGAGGACTTCTGTGTCAGGAGTCTTGTCCTGCCATTTGATGTGGAGCAGTTTTCTGAGGCAGCGCGTGTGGAAGGAGTTCAGCTGTTTTGCATGGCGACTGTACACCGTCCATGTCTCACAGGCGTACAAGAGGGAGGGCAGTACTACTGCGCGGTACACCTTGAGCTTGGTTGGCAGGCTGATTCCTCGTCTGTTCAACACAGTATTGTGAAGTCTGCCGAAGGCTGCATTTGCACGAGCAGTCCTGAGGAGTGACCTCTTCATCGATGGAGACTGTGCGCGACAAGGTGCTGCCAAGGTAGATGAACTTGTCAGCAACAGCGAGCTTCTGTCCATCGACGGTAATGCTGGGTTCGGTGTAGGGGACTGAGGGTGCAGGCTGGTACATGATTTCGGTCTTCTTCGTACTTATTGTGAGTCCAAAGTCTGTGCAGGCTTTGGAGAACCGATCCATACTTTCTTGCATGTCAGACTGAGTACCAGCATTCAAAGCGCAGTCGTCAGCAAAGAGGAAGTCGCGGATGGTGTCTTCCTGGACTTTGGTCTTAGCCTGCAGTCTTCTCAGGTTGAAGATGTTCCCATCAGTCCTGAACCGGAGGTCGATGCCAATGTCACCCTCACGGAAAGCATCGGTCCGCATCGCAGACTCTCTGGTAGCAAGCCCTGCTCCAAGTGGACGGTCAGTCGATTTAGCAGAATTCTGGCCAATATTTTCCCTGCGATGGATAATAGGGAGATGCCACGGTGGTTGTCGCATGCTTGACGGTTCCCCTTCCGCTTGTAGAGGTGGACAATAGAGGCGTCTTTGAACTCCTGTGGAATCTTCTCCTGGTTCCACACAGACTGGAAGAGGTCAGTAAGCTTCTGCGTCAGTCGGGGACTACCAGCTGCGTAGACGTCCGCTGGGATGGAGTCAGAACCCCAGGCTTTGCCACTGGATAGACTTTTAATTGCCTTCTCTACTTCTGTGAAACTTGGCGCATCCGAGAGGAAACCGTTGGTTAGGACCTGGGGCAGGCGAGCAATGGCTTCAGCGTTGATGGAGGAAGGACGGTTGAGGACACTGTCGAAGTGCCTTGCCCAGCGCTTGAGAATCTCTTCCTTATCAGTGATCAGCGTGTTCCCATCTGCACTGAGGAGGGGGGAAGATCCTGATTTAGTGGGACCGTAGATTGTCTTGAGCGCCTCGTAGAACCTCTTCATGTCATTGCGGTCTGCATACGACTGGATGGTGGAGAACTCACATTAATATACCGATCTCTGATCTTTTGATCTCAAAATCGAGAGGTTTCTTCTTTCCGTAAATGCTAGCCATCCAAAAGTTTCATTCATTTCTCCGGTGCAGAACTGACGTAACAGGGCAGAAAATATATATTTCTTCATTCAATCACTGTGTTCTTAAGCTTCAAGCATTACACTACAAAAAATCATCAAGTGCAAATCATCTACCAAGTTTGGTTCAGGTATGTGACGTAGAACCAATGTTTTTTTTTTTGTGTGCAAAACCGTTTTTGTTCCTTCACTCCCTGTGACGTAGATTTGATAAGGGAAGGGTCGAAAAAGACAAAGACAAACACATACAAACACATAAGGGAAAAGGTCACAAAATTTCACTATATTTATCTTAAAATCTGTTAGATGACTTACATACCAGTATAAAGTAATCTAAATGGCATTCATGATATAGAAACAAACGAATATTAAAAAATCCTGCAATGACTTAGTTACAGTCATGGGAGGTATTGTACTGTGATTTGGTGTTTCCACATAGCAAATTCTGATATACAGATAAGTGAATCACTGCTATCACTTCATACCTAGTATAGAGCAGTTTTAATTCTTAAAAGTTCTTTCGCATAATCTGAGAAGATATTTCTGACAAAGCAAAGTACAAACTTGACTTCACCTATTCATATCAACAAATATTGAAAACAGGACATATATCGATTAGTTCACACCGGAAAAAATACATAGTTGTAAAATATTCTGCTCCGAGAATATCAGATAAGTCATCAAGGGTGCATTGTACAATCAAAAAACAAATTCATAATAATAATAATAATAATAATAATAATAATAATAATAATAATGAATCTTTCATTACCCTTTGGTAAGAAAATTACATTTCAGAACAAAGAATAAGAATTGCGAATATATTCTTTATAAAACAGATCAGTTATGTCAACAAGGTTTGATGTTGCTTAGGCTTATTTTCTGACCACAAGAGAAACAGGAACTGGGATGGTTTGATTATGGCTATCGAACATCTCGGGCATTATAAAAACATATTTTATGGCAATACATTGTCTAATACTATATTCTCGCAAAATGTCTGCCGTCCAGAATTTGGTTAATATAGTTATAATATTGAATAGAGAGCTCTGGTGTGTATTGTCTATTTTGCACTTTTATGCTGCGAGTTGATTGATGTTAGCATAAATAAATTACAAAAGTAATACAACTTTCACGAAACTGTAGTCGAAATCAAAGAAAGTGTAATTGATAAAGGTTATTTAGGAGTCTGGATTGCTATGTGTCTGATACAAATAATCCCTGAAATCACTGCACAGTATTTTCCAGCTTCATTTGTTAAAAATACAATAATGGACAATGTTTTAGTAAACAGCTTTGAAACTTCTAAATGATCTCGACAACTCTGATCTACCTCCAGAAAATGTTTGCACATAGTGATGTATTATATATTAGGAGATAAATTGGTTAAATTAGAAATTTAAATTGAATTCTTGCAAACCTCAACCACACCGTTTCGAAATAATATTGAAAACCACGACTGCCTGAACACAAGAAGGAACCTTTCTGCCGGCCATAGTATCAGTAGTCTTTCAGATTTTTATGAAATTTTAACATTCAAGACAGGAAAATGCACAACCAGCCTCTGATATGAATTAATCGTGAATCAATCAAATATTGCGAGCGTAGTGGGAGCGTATTTTACATCTAGCCATTGTATCCAAAACATTTTGCTTATCTATAGTGCACATAAGGTTACCTCGACTAACACGACTTCCCCTTTGACCTATCATTGAAATTGTTATTAGTGCTGGTTCTACCAGAAAAAAAATGTGCATGTTTAGCGCATGTACGCACTGTGCTTCTGGCTTTGGCCTGTTCCTTCGATTTGCATTCCAAGAATCGACATACAAGTGTCGTACACCTCTATTCGGCCTCTGCTTCAGCTATTGGATGTTTATGAAAGCCATTGGCTACGTCCTCATACTGTTTAGCCTCGTCAACAGTGACTGCAGCATAAAGAGGTGATATTCTTTTAAACATATCATAAGTTCATTTTTCGCTTTTGTCTCTCCCATATATATTTAAGAGATTATCGAACTCTCAGAGAGAGTGGATTTCCGTTAGAGAGTTTTCGTAACTCCTACACTTATTCAATGAGGCGGTGGAATTGATACTTCTCATCTGCCTCTTCATGCGTCCTTCGCATATGGTACTTCTGGGTCAGTGACGCCGTTTTCCCAGTCATTTATATCACCAAAGTACGATCACGATCAAGATCAAACAGCTCCTACATCCGTGGCGAGAGAAACAACGGCTTACGATAGGAATTACTGGTGCCAAAGTAATTCTTTTTGTCAGACATCTCTGTGGTCACGACATATCTCCTCATACGGCCAAATCACCCAACCTCTTCGTCCTGGTCGTGGTATTTCTAAGCTAATGCTCTCTGAGCAAGACTACAGTCCAGAGCAACACACTCCTAGTGTGTGCAATGCTCCAGCCAACTCATTTTCGCGGAGGGCCAGACTCCACACAGTAATAAAGTTTTCATCGGAGTATCGCACTTCTGGAGAATCCAGTGATATATCTCTTTGCAAAGCGGTGGAACCACAAACTTTCCAACTTCATTTCTCTCTAGTCTTGGAATCAGAGGGCTGGGATGTGGGTGCTATGATAATCAGTTGGGGCGTGGTTTCGAGCCACGCCCTCCCGCCAACGAGTCTTATACTGAGAGTAGTCTATAAAATAAGGTCCCAGATCTGCAATTTGGTTCTCGTAACCCCTCTCAATTGGGACAAGTCTTAGGTAAATCAAATACTTGACCTAGCGACAGACGTTCCCACGAAAATCCAAGCGACGTCTAACTTGCTCAAGCAACCGTATCAAAAGTTTGTCCATCCTTCCTGTTCTTGTTCATCCTACACGTCTTGCTCTTGTATAGAGATTCTTTTACAGGAAGGAATGTGGCCCATCGCTCGAAATGTGGATCTAATGCTCTAGAAGGACCTGCCTTTTCAAGACAAATGAAGAAAATGGCCGCATTTTCATAGATTGGTGAAAGTGGTAACAACATCGTCCGCTCACAATCCTCTTTCTCTCATTCTCTCAATGTGTTATCTTTCTCATATGGCTCTTTAAGGAGAGGACGTGAACCCCTATTGCTATCAGAGGTTGTCGCTGCATGATTTCTGACGCATTCAGATATCATTGTGGATGAATATCGCCCACAACAAGCACATTTCCTGGCAAGTTTTGACCTGAATCGGTCCCGCTGACTCACCATGTGTCCCACGTGGAACCTTTCATTTTGGTTCTGAAATGATTTAGCTCAGGCAAGTTGGAGCCCTTTGACAGAACCTTATTGAAGCTGCTATCTTTCAAAGTATATTTTGATACCCTTAGCTTGGGCGTGTAATCTGAGCAAATTGTTTGCCCCTTTGATGGACCCGAACTACTTACAGTTCACATCGGACGGTTCCATGGACCTGGCGTAGTAGAGCTATTATTTAGTTTTGCTTCTTCAAATCGGTCATTCACCATCAGCGAATAGTTTCGCATTGACACTCTGTGGTCATCACATTGAGACAAATTGCCGCATCATCTGCTCCAAAACATAAGGCTTAAAAAGAATTCCAAAAGCAAACGTTTCGAGCCAACATACGCATTTGCGCATTCGGCTTTAAAGTAACACATGATACCATAGGTCAAACGTCCGGATTCACTTTTTAACGGTGTAAAATACGTAACTGTGGAATGAACCTTTAAGTAAGTGAGCTGATACAAATTAATAACATAATGATTTCTTATTACAATAGTGATATTAAAATCGATCAGACCAAAACGTGACAAAAGAACCGCAACAATTGTTTGTCAAAGAGCCATGCATTCAGTTTATACTCTGATAATATATAAGATACCTGCTGCAAAATTGTACACCAAATCCAGTAGGAGTAGTATTCAGTGAGTGGTAGAATCTGGGTAATCATCTATTTCCGCGGTTGTGGAAAAGGTTTATGGACGTGTACTATCGAAAAGAAAGGATGAATGGCTGGACTCGATTTTAGCCATGGTCGTTCGAAAGTTTTGAGTACGTTATTATCGGTTTAATCGATATGTGTAGGCTTTTAAATATTCTTACAATTATTATGACCCCCATCTCCTAACAAATATACAATTAAACAAGCAATCCGCTTAACGATAGTCGAATAGGGAGGAAGGGGCAAGTGTGGCATGCACTGCTTGTTTATTTTTATAGTGTAGATACTGTTATTTCGTGGGATTAGTTTTTTATCTTTTCATCGATTTTTATTGACAAATAGTCGATTCCTGATCTATTCCTTTGAATTATTGTACATAATACTCTTAAACGTACTTAAAATGTTAATTTGGTACAACCAGTTTTAATCGTGATATTTTATTGAAGACTTTTAGAAATGGATTATCTATCTCCGTATTGAAAATGCTTTTGATGTAGTTGATCGATATTTATACAACCAGGACACTGTACACAAGGAGAGGGATTGACTATCATCGTCTACTTATGTGGCACAAGGTATCCAGCCTGAGACGACGAATCGCGGAACACGGGCAAAACGGCTTATATTTATACATTTCTTTGAATTTGAATGAGAAAGTTTAATAGAAAATGAATTACCTTTAGATAAGTTATTGAGAGTTATGAACATTGTATTACTTTCGCAGCTGAGGTGCATATTAAGAGTGTTTTATATTTGCAAGAATTGGAAAGCCTTATTTTGGAATGAACAGGTAATTATTCTTGCCTCAACTTTGCTAGCAGAAAATAAAAAAAAATGAACAACAAGACTTTCTAAACCGACTCTGTTTACGCTAAAAGTACGATGCTGGACTCCGATTAGATTGTTTCTATGCACATTTATGGTGCTTAAATCCTTGATGTTTTAAATGCATAGGCTATACAAATTGACACGTCAATAGTGTCACCATACAGTGAAATCACAAAGCTTGAAAATATATACATTTTCTTGCAAATATGCGAATTTCACAATGTTTTCACCATGTCTATGAAAACTGATTCTAGAATCAAAAACGCTGAAACTGTTGGAAATAAAGCCATTCTTCTTTCAAAAAGGATTAGAAACAACACGGATTTTTGTGCTTGATTGGTGTGATAAAAATTAACCTTGTGATGTGAAATTTATTGTGTTCCCCAAACTGCACTGAAACGCATTTTAAGTATGAAATTTGACCTAATTTTGAGAATGTGATGCTTAACAACAAACTGACAAAGCAGTCCATAAGAAATTTATTTAGTCCCAAGGCAATGAGACTCGAATGCCTTGTTGATGAATATACCCTGGCAGTTATTTCGGATTGAATACTTTACCTTTAACTTAATATTTCTTCATACTTCGTGCATACCTTTAAGCACATTGTACGAATGGAGGTTAGTCACATTTTATATAAATACATAAACATGTATGAAGTTCTCAATCAATTGATTAATTAATACATAAAATAAACGTCCACTGCCAAATGAGACATACGAGACAGTAAAGTCTAATTAATAATAATGTCAATCAGTATATGTAAAAGGACAAAAGGAAAAGTCTGGTTAGATACCAGTCTAAGCCATTCTTTTAGTAAACTGTATATAGTTTATTTTCAGTTCAAAGGCCTCATGTAATAAAGAAGTGTAGATGTACTACCATATTGTTAACGACAATGTAAGAGATATAAAATCATATTGACAGAAGAAGTCTTCTGTCATTTCTGGGAAACAAAGTTGAGTAAAAGGTTTAGCAAAACAAACTTATAATTTTGAAATAACAATACTACCAAGATCTAGACAAGTAAATGTATAGAGTCAGATGACAAATATGTTAAAACGATAAATCATACACGTATCTAAGCAAAATGCTAAAATTTGACTAGTATTATACCGCATAAATACTATAAGATCAAAGTTAGAGAAATAAAATACAAAGCTGGATTATGTATACTCCTTTAGCTTGTATTTTTAGCTAGGAACATGTACACCTGAGCTAGTTTAACAATGAAACACCTTAAATGCCTTAATGCATTTCACTTTCGTGGGTTACCAAAAGAATACTGACCAACTTAAAAATGCACAGTTTATGACTTTGTATTACTTGTTACCTTTGCATGTTAATGAAGATTAAGAGATGTGTAATCTGGTGTCACGAAAAAATCGACATTAATCGTCAATGTCGCCTTCTGGTATATTGGCAACTGGTTATGAAAGGTATGCATGGACATTTTATATTAAACTCTGCTGATGTGTTCTGCATTATAGAATAATAAATAGTTTTGACAATAGCAACCTTTTAGAAACCTATTATCCATATACATGAAGTGTAATCTCCCATGCAGAGACTGTGTCACAATTCACATCAAATATCAACGTTGTAAATAGTGCAGTGAATGGCAGATTTGTGGACCTGATATACAGGTTCTTAATGAAATACGTAAGGATATTCTGCATAGAACTGTAAAGTAACTGACAAATCTTGTTTCGATCGAACCGTTGATCCTATTGAGAGTGAAATCCATGATCTGATTTGTATCCTGCTTGTGCAGTTATTGGAGCTATCAAGGAAAAGAACTCGTGATCAGAAAATTATTTCTTTGGCTGACATATTTTTTAAGTCTTTTGATGCAGTCACCTTTGCTCCTGTTATTGAAAGAAAACAATCACTCGTTGTCGAACAGGAACACGATCTTGAGGTCTCTGTTACTTTGTTAAACAAATGGGGTTCTTTTGAGAAAATGAAGACCACCTGATATAGCCGCTGGTGACGAGTGGTCAGTGATCTATCAAGTTGTCATTCCGAGGTCAAGTCGACAGTCTAGTCCATGAAACTCCCTTGTAGGGTCATTTAGGAGTCAGTCAGACGTATCACAATATCTTGAATCATTTATGGTGTAGATCTTGTCACACTGTGTCAAATGGTAGGAAAACCCAATGAGAAGATACCTAAGGCTCATCTGCGACATATTCCTTCATTTGACGAACCATGTCGGTCCCTTACCTAAGACCAAGTGTCAGGCAACGAATATTAGCTGACCATAATGTTGACTTCCACGAGACTTCAAGAGGTTATTCCTCTGAGAATATTAAAACCATTGTAAAAGCTATGGTAACGTTTTTTTTAAACACTTGTTAGCTTTCCAAAATATCTCCAGTCTGATCAAGGATCAAATTATATTTCTAGAATTTTCCAACAAGTTACGTATGAATTTAATTCTTCTGTCTTTCTCCCTGAACGTCACGCGGCTTTGGAAAAATGTCATCAAACTTTGACGAACGTGATTCGGTTAATTGCTTTGATACAGAAAAAAGACTGGGATGAGGAAGTTCATTTGCTGTTGTTTACTGTTAGGGAATCAGTTCAAGACTCGTTCGGTTTAAGTCCTTTTGAACTGGTTTTTGGACATACTGTTTATAGACCATTGTAGTTATTAAAAGATAAACTTCTTTCAAATGAAGATTCCCCTTGATTACGTCTCTGATTTCAAATATATGTTGTCCAAGGCTTGTGAAGTAGCAAGAGCTAATCATCATTCTACTCAGTCAAACATAAAATTAAGGTATGACGGAAATACGCAGGAAAGGAGTTTTCAGTATGATAATAAAGTTATGGCTCTCCTGTCCATACCACAATAACATCTTTAGAGTACATTTATAGTCCTTATACTGTTAACAAAGAATTAAATTAATGTATATCGTTAACACTCCTGGTAGGCGGAAACAGAAACTCTTTCATACCTGTCCCACACAGCAGGACGAGAATAATATAACCTGTCATATACATTGGTATTGTATTGTGAACTCTGAACCGAATGGTCATAGTGGTCCTTCACTCCTACACTTTCAGAATTTATCAATGCCATAACGTTGTATAAATCCTTAGGTCATCTGAGCCTAAGTTCGTTGTCTCCGCGGATTAAGCATTAGCAATTTTACTGGTTGTCTCCATTATTCTTTATGCACACATTGAAATCTAAACGGTGATGGCGGCTCAATCACGTTACAATGCGACGCAAACTGCATGATTATTTAGTGACGCCATTCGAAGAGCAGTAATGCACTTCCCATGACGGTTAGTTTTGAAAAGTCCCCCTGACTTCAATAAGTAATTGATAGCTTTACGTTGATGCAACGCATCATACAAAGGTACGGAGATTCTATACTTTCATTAAGATGGAGAATCTTAATTATCTGCTGTTTCACGAGCACCGGAAGAGTAAGGCAGATGTCAGCAAATGAAAGAAAAAACATGATTTAAATTTTGGGTTCTGTATAAATAAGATGTTTAGACTAAACAATTCAGTTTACGTTTGGAAATATTACAACATGTATAGCTCAAGAGAAACTAATCTAACCATAGGTAACACAGCCGACGATCTGACATAATGTTTGTGAGAACGACCTAACAGTAAATGAGTGGCGATACGACAATTATAGTGCAATTATGATGTCATGAACGGGAAGATAAATAGATTCTCCTATTTCTGAACGATGATCACATTGTGGTATTGCGAATACTGCTTCAACTTTGCAACAGCAAAACGCAAATTTAAATGGCCTCGCATTAAGATTGCACATGAAACGTTATGATTAACCTTGAAGATTCGGTGTACTGTTTAAAAAAAACCAAAAAACATTTATCCGAAATTGTAAATAATTTTACTTCGCTTTTACTTTCTTCAATTCAAGTTGTCGACAAAATATGAAATTAAATTTATTTTCAATGTTGAAAAGATAAATATCACGTTTAAAGAAATTTACCCGTACGTACGAATTTCTTCAACGCCTACCAATGTAGATCTACTGCGCGCAATACGGTCATGTGACGCTTTACAGTGGTAGTCTCAAGCGCGAATGGTATGAAGATGTCTAGAGGATGTATGCTGATTCTTTCACCATTCATTTATGTGATAACAAAAGACCATTTGCCGTTGAACACGATGGAATGAATAAACTAGTTTAAATCGTTAGTATTGTTTTGTCCAAATAGTAATGCAGTTTTTCTCAGATGTTTCTTGTGTATATAATACAGGAAGGTATTTGTTATGTAATGTTTATTGTTTTCCTTTTTGGGTGTGAGGAGATTCTCAAAGTAATACAGAAATTTGTTTTTGGCTAGTCTGTCATTGTTGCCCTTTGCGCTCTTTACAAACTCACAAATGTCGACTTTAACCTAATCTGAAACTTTGATTTTGATTGCAGGGCAAAATGTTTCAAAGGTACTTTATGGAAAAGAATGCTGTGCTTTACAATACTTGTCTAAAATTTTCATCTCTTTTATGCTCTAGAGCTGTGCTCCTTTACAAGTCATTAAGCCTTAAAACCGATGTGTACTGCCTCAAAGCCTCCAATCGTTTCTGTCCGCTAAGTAGTTCTACGGAGATTTGCTCTAAAGCATTTTGTCGCTGACCGTTCAAACATTAATTGGATAATCTTGCATAAGGTGAGATATTTCATTTCATATAAGTTTATTCGTCGCTAAATCGGAAAGTTCCAATACGGAAGCAAACCAAGTATGTTTCTGAAAGAAGCCAGCTAGGCACCCACCCACCCCACGCAATATACATTTCTAATGAGATCTGCTGATCTTTGTTCTTAGGACTTGACACTGAATAAGGGCTAATTGAAACAGGATGTCAGGCAACATAGCCGTAGTGTATTAAGGTCGATTTGCTTTTAAAGCCTGCCAGATTGTTTTTTTGGCAGCAGCGGTGAGTATTAGGGTACAGGAACTACTTGGCATTGCAATGCTTGAATGTTTAATTGTGGGGCCGGCTGTTGTTATTGTGATGTTATAATGTCTTGACTCAGGGAAAACATAGCGGTAAGCACTGGAGACCGATTGCTAACTGAAAGTAGGCACCAGAGTTTGTTGATATTCTAAATAGTCCAGATTAATGTCACATCACCGCTTACAGCCAATTCCATAAGAGAAAAAAAAATCAATTCGTGAAGTTAAATTATTTTAACTTAATTTTGGTGTTGGACTTCAATTCTCTAAATGATAAAATATTATCACATCATGACTAAATATATCTGTAAGGTATCACTATAAATCAGCAGTTATTGCTTCCTAATGTAGACCTTAAGGAAGTCAACAATTGTTCTTTCTACTTTTTCCTGAAGATTTGCTGCTAGTGAGGAATGTTCTTTGTATTGAATAAAACAACACATATTAAAACTTATATACACAATACAAAGTTTACTGAGTTCAGTCTCTTGGCTTTTGTTTAGGATTTAATACACATGATTCATTTTTTAAGATGTTGAAAAATAAAGGAAATATGAAAAAAACATTCTCAGCGTAGTGATTGCCTTCAAGGTATCACTTCACTAATTCAGCCAATCAACTGATAATTCAGTCTCGAAGGAAATAATTAATAAGGAAATAACTAATATTGTTTTCTCGCCATTATCTTGGCGATTTGAGAACGAGATGAAGAATACTAATTGCATTCAATAGAAACAGTATTAATGTCAAAAGAGACAATAAGATATTTACTGAGTTCGGACTATTGGCTTTAGCGTACACGAAAAACATATTTGATTCTGCTCTCTTCTATAAAAGTTACTTGTTCCAAAACTCCCATTTATTATTACCATGCAACTATTTCCAGAACATATACGCAAAATATATTTTGCATGTGTCATTGTGTTATATGTCATCGTCAAGGTAATTGTCATACTTAGATATTTTATGCAAGCTCATTTAAAACTTTACAAAGGTAGGTAACTGGAACATGAAAAGACCTAAACATTTTGAAAAGAATCTCTGTGCAAAAGTTAAAGACTATAATTACTTCGTTGCCAACTTTGCCTCCGTATATAGCACAGAATTACGTTCTCTAGAATATAAACATTTAGGGATTCAATTCATCTATCTTTATATTCAGCATTGGACTACATATTTTGGAAAGAAATGCGTACACCATGGAAGGACATATATTGTAATGATTGCTAAGAATGGTACATATTTGAATATTTTCCCCCATTTAAATAAAAACGACCTATAGTTTAGTCTTTAGCGGTCCTCTCAGCTTTATTAGTGATATATCTAAGCTTTGAGTTAATTTAATCATTTAATTTCTTTGAGGTTTTCGTCTGGTACATATTTCAGGATGTTAGATGGATTCGTTTTGAAAACAAGCCTCATAAACTTTGATCTGAATCCCTTCTAAACAAATGTCTCAGACTTCTTGGATGTAAATGGTGCCGGGTATATATCTTTTGAAGAAAACCCTTAATGAAATAGTATATATGACTAATTTAATCGCACACGAAATCTCATCCATACAGCGGCGCAGATATTTGTTACCTTTGGACTTCTAGTTCAGATATAAATTCTGCATATGGAAGTTCGATTTAGACAGTGAAGGAGTGTCAGTAGAAAGCTTCTAAAAATAGTCATGGTTCAAATCCAGCGTTTTCTGTTGTCTACAATAGAGCAATTTAAAATTAAACTATTCATTACCATAGAGTACATGGATATAGTTCTTTCGAATGAAGCATTCAGAATAGTAGCTAATTTTGAGAATGATAATTATAATGCATAGTTCAATCAATCTCATTTGATACTGTAGAGGATTCGATTTTTACAATGATTAAAAGATACATATGAAACACTTTGTGCGATTATTCAGCGTGTTACAGGCCTGAATTTAGGCTAGCCGTATTTGCCCTGGGTTTATCCATGTTGAATATATAAATTTAAATCATTTGCACGCGAATTTGTATTCAAATGTACGTGTGAGATATCTTTAACACATGTTAAGAAAAATAGAGAACACAAGACCCATTATATGAAACTCCAGGACCGGGTGCTCGAAACTCGAAACTGAGTACAAAACATAACCCACGTAGAAAGAAAACTATGACT
>JAECUM010027952.1:0-11071 GCA_016617855.1 Megalonaias nervosa | reverse complement strand
AGATTGAAAAAGAACGTACAGTAATGCGAATTAAATCCCAAATAGTCCAAAACCTTTTAACACTAATCCTAAGGAATAAAGTTCTAGTTAAATTCCAGTGATAATCCAAATAAGATCCAACGCTGAAGGTGTTGATGTGCCTGTTGTAGCCTATGACGTTGTGATGTGATCAGTCACAATAATATAATCCGAGATGTCCTTGTCTGAGTTCACAAAATTGTTTCCAGTTAATGTTTCTGTCCAAGAATATTATTTATGAGCACTTTTATTTCCAGTGAATAATAATTTTCAGTGGGTAAATAAATTCCAGCCCAAATCAAATACTGAATTCAACAAACAATTTTGTTTCAAGATTTTACATCGCAAATATTTTTTTCCAGTAAATAATCTTATATAAAAAACTGAGACACAAAAGAATAACCCAGATAAGGGCCAAAAGTTCCTTTCTAGAACAATCTAAGTTATAATTACAGGGTCAGTTACTAAAATTATACTACATGACATGAAAAATATAATGTACTTGACTCAGCCCAAGATAATAATCTTAATATTTAGCCTACAATAACAAAGAAATATAAACTATGTATTAGCTGTTCACAGAATTAAAAAAACCTCAATGAGTCTGGTCAGGTAGACAATGAACTTAATTTTGGGCAAGGCCAGTTACCAAATACAATTTAACACATCCCACAGCTTATAATGAAACAAACAGCTAATAAACAATGCAAATTAAAATACATAACACATGTTCACTCATGACAAACTAAATATCACGAGAACTGTTTTGATGAAAACACATCGGCCATCCACTCAGGAGGCGTAGCGATACAAATTTCACGAAGGCCGTCAGAAGCCGTCGCGGCAACCATATTTGATATTAGATTGACTCCATTTACATTGAAGACCACCTATTTATCGTACGACTTCTTTTGCTGCAACCCCTCTGTTGTTATAACCACCAATTCAGAAGTAGTGATTTTCAAGATGGCCGTTATAGTCGTCATATTGGAGGTCAGACGGGCATCATTTTCATTCAGTATCAACTAGACAGCATAAGAAGTCTTCTGATACAATCTCATATCAACGTGACTTTTCATTTGGGAGCAGTAACAAAACTAAATGTTTCAGATGGCTGCAATAGAGGCGATATTTAAGGTCGGATTGGTACCATTTGTATTTAGCTAGGATCAACTACATATCAGACTTAGTCATTTCGTGAAAACCACTGGTAGACAATTTCATTTTGTAGGTGAAACGATCTGAAGATTTTCAAGATTGCTGCTATGGTGGACATATTGAATTTCAGATTGGCACAATTTTTATTTAGGACCAACTAGACACCAAAATAAGTCTTCAGTTGAAAAGTTACATACTGATGTAACTTTCTGTTCAGGAGAAGTAACGATAACAAGATTTTCAAGATCGCTGCTGTAGTGGCTATTTGCGATGTCTGGGAGGCACCATTTTCATTAAGGACCAACTAGATATTTATAATAAGACTATTGGTTGAATCCCATGTCGATGTGACCTTCAGGAGGGGTGTTCCTTTAGGAGCAACAACAGGGCTGTTATACTAGTATGTGTTCTCTGGTGAAGTTCCATGTTAAACCTGATGAAGAATCCAAAGGCACACTTTGTGCCAGTGTATGATCATCTCCTTTCCTATCTGGTGAAGTCCCATGTTAAACCTGATGAAGGATCCAAAGGCACACTTTGTGCCAGTGTATGATCGTCTCCTTTCCTATCTGGTGAAGTCCCATGTTAAACCTGATGAAGGATCCAAAGGCACACTTTGTGCCAGTGTATGATCATCTCCTTTCCTATCCTTCTTGTTTCAATGAGATGGCGGACTTAGTTTCTTTGCAAAGAATTTACATTAAAAATGTTGATATCTGTAATAATAATTGAAATAGGTTCGCCATAGCAGTGGAATATGTAAGTGTGTCTAAATAAATCTAAATAAAGTATGGGCTTATTGATGAAAATAATTTCAACCTTCCTTTATCTCAACTAAAAACCATGAGTAGAATATTGAACTCACATAACTTGATTTTTGTGTGTAGTGGTTATCTTATCTTAAGTGGTTTGTATGCAGTAATCATTTTAAAATATTCCAGATGAGGGAAGACTTTCAGGAACGAAGACTTGTCTAAGCATTTTCTGGAAGCAATTCTCAAGAACTGGATGGCCGCCACGCGAGTCAGCACAAGAAATATACTTACATTTGAAGCTACATTCTCCTTTTATTAAATTCTAAGAATCAATGTTGGAGCTATATTGGTTAAAAATTGCGACTGTATGCGAATGTTTGCAAAAACCAGACAATTAAATTGTATACATGCAGATTCCTTTCAATTCACTAGGCACGTTAGGCACAGTCCCATTCAGGATGTGTGGAAAATAACCAAACCAACAGCAAAAATCTTACACTGAGTGGACAAGATTGCTGATGAAATTATGCGCGGTTATGACATAGTTTATCAGCCCTGAACTATACATTATAAAAGGTCTTCTGGGGAAAAATCCTTATTAATATTACTTTCCGTTCAAAACGAGTTGAAATAGCAAGATTCTTAAGATGGCTGCCATGCCGATCAGACTGAAGTTAAGATGACACCATGATCATTACGACCAATCAGACTGAAGTTAAGATGGCACCATGATCATTACGACCAACCAGACTGAAGTTAAGATGGCACCATGATCATTACGACCAATCAGACTGAAGTTAAGATGGTACCATGATCATTACGACCAATCAGAGTTCATAAGAAGTTGATTTTAGTGAAAACATTATGTTGATATGACCCTCCATTCACCTGGATATTTGAGTGGCTCCATTTACATTTAGAACGAACTTGACATGATAAGAAGTATTCAGGTGATAACCTTGCTTCTTTTAGGAGAAGTAGTGATAAAAATAAATTCGATATGACTGCCGTGGCGGATATTCTGGAAATCAGATCGGCACCATTTTCATTTAAGGAAACATGGACGTCATAAAAAGTCTTTCCGTGAAACCTCTATGTTGATATCAGCCTTCTTTCAGGAGTAGATGTGATAACATTTTTAAGATGACCGCTATGGAAGCCATACCGTATAGCCAAGCAGCTCCATTTCAATCAGGACGAATTTGACCAGAGGATGAATGTGTGTGTGTAAAGTGGGGAAATGTGACAGGACACACAAGACTACAAGACGTCAAACAATAACAGAGAATATTATTTTGTATGATGTCAAAAGAGGGATACTTCAATGAGCAGATAAAAGTCCCTTGTTATCTGACGCTTTACTGGCTCAAAATAGTTTTGAGGAATACAAGATAACACGATTTCCTCCCTTGAACTAAAGTTTTCAAAGTTACTGCCTTGGTGAACATACTGTGTATCATACTGGCACCATTTTCATTTAGGACCAACAAAACATCTTAAGAAGTCTTTGTGAAATCTCATGTTGATACGGTGTTCCATTTTCATTTAGAACCAACAAAACATATAAGAAGTCTTTGTGGAAATCTCATGTTGATATGGCTTTCGATTTTGAAAGAATAATGATAAGATTTTCAAGATGACTGCCACGATGGACATATTAGATAACAGATTGGCACCATTTCCATTTGAATAACAACCAGACATCACAAGAAGTCTTTTGGTAAAGACACAATGTCGATATGAGCAGCAATACAGAACAAGCAGTGGTAAAAAAATTTCAATTTGGCCACTGTCTTGTCCATGTTCGAAATGGCAGCATTTTCATTTACGACGAACTGGGCGTCATAAGAAGTCGTTTGACATAAAACCCCTATTGCTATTCAAGGGTAGCGATTACAATTTTTTCAAGATGGCCACTGTAGTGGCCATAGTGTATGTACAAGCGGAAAATTTCTCAGTTAGGACCAGTTTGACAGCTCAAGACGCCTTCTGGTGAAATCCTACAGTAATGTTACCTTTGGCTCAGGAGAAGTAGCAATGACAAAACTGTCAAGACAGCTGCTGCGAGGTCCATATTGGAAGTCAGACAAGCACCATTTTCATTTAAAAGCCAACTAGATAGCATAAGAAAGAAACCACATGTTGATATGGCCGACCATTCAGAAGCAGATGAAAAGAGTTTCAAGATGAACGTGTGGAAGCCATACTGAACATCGGATTTGCACCTTTTTCATTAGAACCAGCTAGTAATCATAATAAGTCTTCTAGTAAAAATTCCATGTTAATATGACTTTTCGTACAGGAGATAAAGAGATAATATGATTTTTAAGACGGCTGCTGTGGCGGAAACACTTTAAGTTAAATTGACAACATTGTCACTTAGACCAACTAGACGTAATAAGACTTCTAGTAAATACCCTATGTTGATATAACCATCCATTCAGGAGGAGTAGCGCTAACATAGTGTTCAATAATTTTCAATAAAGAATAGACAAAAGTCAAAGGGTCTTAGGAGGTGAAAGGTGCAATTGTTAGTGAAGTTAATGATGTTTTAAATATTATTTATATACACTTTGATGCACGGGTATCGTACTACATTTTAAGTAGTAATTTCAGTAGATATTTCAACTCAGATTTTTATTTTGGAGATGGGTGAAAGGAAGCTGTTTGCCAAATGCATATATATAATGGCTGTTAACTCATCAACGTTTGTGTGTGTGTGTGTGTGTGTGTGTGTGTGTGTGTGTGTGTGTGTGTGTGAGAGAGAGAGAGAGAGAGAGATATTTGGATTTTTAATGTAGCTTTAACAGTCATATCGCTACCATGTCTGCAGTGTGGTAGCTTATAGTGACGTCTAACCCTTGCACATCATGCCGCAGACATGAAGCATCATGTCCCACCAAGTCCCATTATCTTGTAGAGACTTATCAAATGTCTACTCAAATGTAGACAAGTATATTGACTATGCTAGAATAATCAGACGAAGGTAGGGTTGTTTTCCACAGTGAAAATGACTTGAATGTTTTCCCAGATAAGGACTTTAGGAATTTATAATTGTTAACGGCATCACTATATTTGGATCGTGCATGACATTTACATGAAACATTGACATACGTAGTTGCTTGAGGTGATCATAATTTTAAATTATTTAGGTAAAAATTAGCAATGCTGCCAAAAAGATTACAACAAAATCCAAAGAAAGTAGTTTTGGAGAAAATGAGGACAAGAGGATGCATAAAAGCAGCTTAATAGTTATTATGAAGATTTGTGATATCAAAACTACATTCTGAACTGGCACCAGAAAAAGGAAAGAAAATGTCAGAATGGCTTCAATTGAGCCCAAAGAAAATACGATTACGAAATACATGTCCACTGTGGTATCTAGCGATTACGGGAATAAAACAATAGATCAAATAGTGACGAAGGAAAACCTGAAAACCTCAGTGAAACTAGAAAACAAAAACACATCAATGATGAATTGTAGACGCTACGATAGAAGTGTCTGAACTACAAATTTAAAACAATAAGAGAAGGAAGCAAATAGATATGATGAAAATGTGAAACGATCACAAAAGTCGGAAAAGATACAACATCCACAGGTATCAAGCAAACAAATCATAAAGTAGATGGAAGAGCTTGACCAAACTTTCGGAATGAACAAAGTCTGGATATATGGGGTGGCTCATGGAGACGAGTAAAGTCTTACAAAGTCTGGATATATGGGATGGCTCATGGAGACGAGTAAAGTCTTACAAAGTCTGGATATATGGGGTGGCTCATGGAGACGAGTAAAGTCTTACAAAGTCTGGATATATGGGGTGGCTCATGGAGACGAGTAACGTCTTACAAAGTCTGGATATATGGGGTGGCTGACGGAGACGAGTAACGTCTTACAAAGTCTTACAAAGTCTGGATATATGGGGTGGCTGATGGAGACTAGTAAAGTCTTCAAGCTGATGAAAAGGTCCTAAAAATGTTGCAAGATGAATCAGGAGTGGCGGTGGATAAAGAGGATACAGACGATGCACATATAGTAAGACTGCTAACCGACACATGTCTAAAAATCTGTACGAAGATCGGCAGAAAACGCTGAAAGACTCTCCCGTAACGATTAATAAAGGAAATTAAGTTCCTAGCAGACAAACTAGCAGACCATTCTTGTATAACATCAGGATTCTTTCATTAAAAGATTGTGGTAAAATCAAGAATGAGCTGTTCAGGACTAAAGAACAGAACATAAACAAAATAAAATAAATAAATTTGTTGCTCTTAGTGTGGGTTTAATGCCATTTTTCAACACCTGATAGGCCACACATATAGGCCAGTATAACTTGTGGGGGACGAACCCAGGAAAACCAGCTGGGTAAGAATCACTGACCCACTGGAAGCTACTGGCAAGCTTTTTCACATACACACTTTCGCCGAGCCTGAGACTCGAACCCGCGTGGGGAGAGGTGATATAACAGAGATCGGCCCAAATAAAGAAACAAGAAAGTAAAGAAATTAAATTGGATGTACCTACATCTACATTGTGTCTTTTACTTTCGGTGCATGACTGTAGATTGCATATGAGCTATAAAAAGACGTTTGCAAATTTTACAATCAATTAATCGTAATAATGAGCACGTGAACAAGTATGAAGTGATTTCCCATTGGATGATTGAGTCAGGTGGGTTGTGTTGCGACGTGAAAATTTTGACTCCAGTGCGCGCCTTGTACGCACTCATTTGTCGGGGAAAAATCGAAATATCCGCCTATTTTCTTTAGTGCACGTCTGCACTCTCATGACTCTAACACTGACAAAGTCGCGAAGGTAATATAAACTGTAACCCTAGGGATTCGAGAGACAAGAAAATCACCGGTGCTGGCATTGGAGTACGAACTGGGAGAAAATGGTCGGTGAGCCAGGCTGTGGACGAGGCACTGAGCAGGCTGAGGCATAGTGACTTCCTGTGTTCAATAAACATTGGTAGGGAAGGATCAGGGTTAAGAACAATGCAAACATAGAAAAATGCGAAAAACGCTGACTGGAGAAATATGGTCCAAGAGGAGATCCGTAGGGCAGAGGAGGAATCAAGATTAGCAAAGACAGTCCAAATGTGGATCCAAACAAACTGGATTAAGTAGTCACTGCCAGAAAGGAAACGTACAAAGGCAGATATACGGAGATATGAACCATCGTAGCTGCAGTATCTGCTACGATCTGTGTATGACCTCATATCGTCACCAGTCAACCTAGTGAGGTGAAAACTCTTTGAAGGCCTATCATGTCAACTGTGTTAAGGAAGAGGAACACTCACTCACATATTGTTAGGATGCCAGGTTGCGTCGGCTCAAGGTCGCTACAGGTAGAGAAATGAGAACGTGCTGAGGGAGATAGCTGATATCCTTGAAAGAGAAAGGCGGAAAAAAGAGAGTGTCACAGAGAAGACAGATCACCAGTTTATCAAGTTTGTTAAAGCAGGACATCCTGTATGCATCCAGTATTGAACTCAAGAGCCACATGCGTAGTCACCGTGACTGCACAACTAGCGTCATCATCGGACACGATAGTCAACCGAAGAAGTAAAGCGGGACCACAGCAAAAGACCGTGGCGGCAGAGAATACAGGACTGTTGTAGGAAGCGAAGTCATGGGAGATGTCGGTCGACTTGGGCAGGAAACTGGTATTTTCTTATGTCCTTTAGACATCCCTCCGACCGGACGTTGTCATCTGGTCACCAGCTGCAAAGAAAATGATACTGGTGGAACTTACTGTACCGTGGAAAGAGAGGAGAGATAGGTTCATGAGAGAATGAAGATGAAGCATCAAGAGGTGGTACAGTCTTGCAGGGGCAAAGGCTGGAAAACGTGGTTGTTCCCTGGGGAGGTTGGTTGTAGAGTTTTCCGACTTAGTCAGTCTGGAGGACGCTCTGTGCATTGGGAATACAAGGAAGGGCATGAACGACAGTTGTGAAAGAAAGATATGCAATCGGCTGATGACGTCAAATGGAAATCAGTTAAACCAACCGTATATCTACACATTTAAGATAACAATTAATTCCATTTTAAGACGACAATTCTGGCGATCAAAATATTCAAGGTCTGTAGTAGTCTACCGAATTGCAATGAAATTCACTGACGGCTGCTAGTGTAATGGAGTTAGTTTCTGGGCAAATAATTCGGATAACATGCGAATCATCACAGCAAAACACTGGTAGATGAATGAGTGAATATTCAATTTAAATGAGAGCAAGATGCGGAACGAACAATTCCATTGTGCAGCTCATTTCAGGTGGACAACATATTGAAGCATGCCAGTGTTGTTAAGGGTAATTGGAGTATGTTGTTAAAATAGTTATGACAATAATACAAATGTACAAGAAAAATATGCTTGTACAATGAATATCACGTAAGAAAAGATGGCAAAACCGTCAAGGCAAGTAAGATAATCAATTTTTTAACCACTACAATAGTCTTAATTACTATTCAGTATTTTTTTTTTGTTGTCCCTTTGAAGTCTTGAAAACAGGCGGACACAATTTCCTTGCCCTTGGGATCATTGATGAAAGACTGGCGTTGGACGGGTAGAAAGACAGGATTTGTAATGCATCGGACGTGTTGTGCTTAACTTCAGCATTATCTGATTTGATATTAAATACGTGATTAGAAATATATCATAATAATTCGATACATTTTTTAATTTCACTTTTTAATGACTGTGGAAACTGAAATTGAATCTTTGAGATAATAAGATTTAATATATTTAAATATTTATTGCTTACAGATTTTGAGCGTAATATTACGATGATAAAGGGGGCCGTACGTTTGTACGTATAAGTACACATTTACGTGCTTTTGATACACACCAGCACTGGCTGGCATGCCTATATAAGGAAACGATCATGCCAAAAGACTCAACGGCTACCACTTGGACAATGACAAGTTCGGTACTTCTCTGTGCGAATCTAAGAAGCACAAAACTGACGACTCTCGACTCTTTGCTCTCATGTGTTTGATATCTTGTTACAATGCGGATGTAAAGATACGTTGATACCTAACCGGCGCTGAGAGAACATCAAGTGATTTAGTTCTTTACGATGATGGAGTATCATCAGCGTCTTTGAGTGGCAATGGATATTAACCATAAACTACTGCATTCATTCTTGTCGAACTGACGACTCTGCCTTGCGATCTTTAATCCATTCATCATTTGTATTTTGACTGCCAGTGGTTAGAGCGTCCGCATCGGATGCGGGAGGTCGCGGGTTCGAACCCAGGCCGAGTCATATCAAAGACTTTAAAAAATGCTACTAACAGCTGCCACGCTTGGCGCTCAGCATTAAGAGGTTAGTGTTAGAACTGGTTGGCCTGGTGTCAGAATAATGTGACTGGGTGGGACATAATGCCACATGTCTGCGGCATGATGCCCCAGTGCTGGACCTCACTATAAGCTGTTGCACTGCAGACATCGTAGCGATATGACTGAAAAATTGTTAAAGCTACGTTAAAAATCTAACTCACACACACACACACACACACACACACACACACACACACACACACACACACATTGTTGCAGATAAGTAAGGTCAAGGTTATTGTCCCACATGTTATTCTCTTTTCATTCTCCGGGTGATAATGTTTTGTCAAATCAACACCAATTGATTTATTTCCGCGGTGAAAAAGGAAAGTAACCAGTACATTACCTCATGCAGTAAAAACATTGACAATACCCCACGTGGAAATAGTCCAGTTCCGGGACATAAACGTGTGCTATCTCCATAAAATGGTAAGTATGCCTCCTTGTACAGGCCTTAAATAACACTGGATATACTCGTGTTTAATATGGTCCAATGTTTCCTTGAAAACTCTGGGATTCTGCCTCCCTTTAATAATCTTCTGATTTAAGTCTATTTAAAACTGAATTTATCTAAAGCATCTTTCTATGTGTGAAAAGAATTATTCATTACTTCTGAAGTTTTATCAAGTAGAGATCTGAATTCATTCACTGTATTAATCGTTCATGAGTATTAGCACAGAATAAAGATTTTAAAAATTAACAGAATTCGTAGATCGTTTGATCCATCGTCTAGATAAAATCTTATTTGATGCTTTCAAATGCACCACCATTATACATTTTGTGATCTTGGTGGTGCTTTCTCATATTTATCAATCCCAAGAGATTATTTCATGCGTGTCCTTTTATCTCTTTTCGTACATATATCGTTTCAAACAGCACTTTATGCTGAATATAATATTAACCAGTCGTGACATTTAGACAGAAAATTACCAATTATCTCCTCGTAGGATTATCAATATTTTCTCTCGTGCCTTATATGCATTGTATTAAAAGCACGAGAAGATTCACGGGCGAAACAGAGACAAAGTACATACAGTGTTAAATGGATTAGTTCCACTGGTAGTGGTGTTTTAAGGTTCCCCAGCATCTTCATAATTATATCAATTTCATCCATGGCCGAAGGTATATCTAATTTTATGACCAAACTGCGTCCACATGGAGTTTCAGTCCTTCATGCGTTAAAGTCTAGTCACGGTCGCTGTATGATCGATGTTGTGTTCCGAATTTTATTTGATAATTTGCCTTTGCAAATGCCATTTCATATTTGCTAAAGATACGCAGTATATAGTTTAGTTGAAATGTGCACAATTGTCATGTATGATTGCAGAATAGTAATCGAAAGTAACGGCACCATTCAACCATCAAATGACACTAAGACAATTTGGAACAGAAGAATCCCATGATGTTAAGTACACTGTTTCGTCTTGAAAAATTAACATCAATGAGGAAAATGTAATGTCACGAGATTACTCCTAGACCTTTTCAGGAAAGAATATGATCTGGGATGGAATGCACATGTGCACAACAGTTTCACTTTTTAAGCCATCATCTGGGGGAGGAGCTTAGGAATGGGAATGCTTTTGCACAAATACATGAGGCGCAAGTGATAGGATAACCGACTAAAGCACGAGGATACTGTTGCTGTACCGCAAAATTATACCATTAATTTGCATGCATTTTTATGTTGTACACTTGCGTGATCTTTAAATTCGGAACAAATAAACCATTAACTAACTTAAAATTTTTGCAATGCTGTGCATACTTTATTTAGTTAGGCAGGTTTGACATTTTCTTGAAT